>JADRCC010554522.1:0-10502 GCA_019843855.1 Hylomyscus alleni | reverse complement strand
ACTCTAACAGTGGAGGACTCTGCAAATCAGAGGTAGGAAAAAATAAAACAACATGCCAAAGACCCAACTGGATCAACCTGTTGAAGGCAGAAAGATCCAGCACGTGTGCCGACCTTTCTGACATTGTGATTTATAACACTGCCATCTACAAATCAGCTGGGCCATATTCATAGCTATCCCGAGACACATGTGACCCTCAGCCCACAGTTTGGGCACACCTCTTTCTGAGAGGCAGGCTAGGGTGAGGACTGAAGAGAGAACACAGGACTTAGAGGCAATGGCCGAGGACCACTGATGGCCTAGGGGTACTGGTGGAGTCAGGGGGTGATGACATATTTGAGGAGTTGGGGAGGGGCGAGAGGTGAGGGAAAGGCTGCTTGTCTAGTCAGCAGACGATGCTGATGCACACAGACAGTAGGGTGGTCACGAGGAATACAGTTGCTTTGCTTCCTCTCTTTTCTGTCAGATTTCTGCTCAGATGTCATGTTCTGCCCAGCTCCATTCCTGACCACCACCCACAATGCTGCTCTCACCCTGCACTATTATAAGCATCTCCTTTCCCATCATGCATTCCTCCTTGCCCTGTATACTATCGACCTGCTTGTCTCCCAGCCCTGGAAGAAAGTACCAAGAAAATGAGGTACACCTTGGTCCACGGAGTCTATTGTCCATCTCCTGGTCCCACATACCACAGGTACCCATAGAAAATGGTCAAATGAATGGCAAGGTCAGAAGTCCACAGGAAAGAGAAAACAGAACACAGGGTGTGTTGGGCAGGGATGGACAAGGTTGAGAATCCCTACCCGATGAAAGGGAGGCATTCTAGGATCTAGGGATGGCTAATATTTCCATATTTCTGGTGGGAAACCTGAATCTGGAAGGCTGAAGAAGCAGTTACTACTCTGTGCACCATGACTGCCTGCCCAGGCAGGGCTGGGGTCTCTCGGGGCCCGAACCACTCCCAGCACTCACCCTGTCCCTGCGTTCCGCCTCCAAGGAAATCTCTGAGGGAGATGACTTCTCACTTTGCTCCCCATAGATCAGCGAGGTCAGGCTGGCCACCAGGAAGGGAGGCAGGGAAATAGAAAAAGAGAGACAAGGTTCTTAGGCACCTGTCCTCCTCCCTCTAGGTTCTCTGAGTGAAGGATGGCGGCTGCTCTTTGGAATAGCTGTGAGCTGCGGGCCGCAGCTCTAAGCTGGATGGGCAGCTCTGGGTATAGACAGAACCCCTGCTATCAGGTGCAAAGTGAACTTTGGGAGCTAAGCCATGGGTTCCAGAGAGTCTAAGACCAGACACAAACATGGCTTTGTGCCCAGTGATGGCTGCCCTCCACATTCCTGTGCCTTCATCGAGGTCAATGCAGGGGCAAAGGCAAGGGACCAGATGCCACTTGCTGATGAGACACTTCTTGCTGGAGACCAGGCAGTGTCTCCCGGGGGAACGGGGCTCTCACCAGCCTGCCCCCCTTACCTGTCATTGTGTATCAGCAGAGCCAGCCGTCCGTAGTCCCACGCAGCTTTCCGGAGGAAGGAGTAAAGCAAGACAACGAACTGCAGACCCAGAAAAGCAAGTGGAGCAGGAGACTTCGCATATGTCTTCTTCTGCACCAGCCCCCTTCATTCCCATGGGGGAAAACCTATCCCTGAAATCTACAGAGCACTCCCCCCACATCGGATGATAAGCTCTGTCTTGGGAGGAGCTGTCCCTTTGAACTGGGCATCTCCTGACACAGAGATCGTTGGTCAGCTTGTATAATGGAGGAGCTGAGGGTGTGTCTGGAGTAATTAAAATGAGAATACCCCATGACAGCACCAGCAAGGGGACAGGGAAGGAAGGCCCAAAGGCAATGGACTTTTCTTTGATGGTGTAGATAGAACCTCAGAAATTCTGCCTGCCTTCCAACCCCAAAGTCCTCCCACCTGGGCCACCGAGGTTGCACCATTACTGTGGCTGGTATGCTTTGAACTGAGAGTCCCACTGTATCCCTTGTCAGAGCTGCACAGCGGTTCCTGGCTGAGATCTCCTTGTGCCTCTTCCACGGCACCCAAGACTTACCACCCATAAGATGACGTTGAGTACGAGCACAGTGGGTATTCCCCCAAAGGGCTGCCCCTGGAGGACGGTGCTCCGGGACTGGAAACACTCATTCACCGTCATGTTTCGATACTTCTGGCCCACGACCTCTGGAGAGGCAGACATCTTGGGCACACGGAGGCTCCCAGCCAGGCAGAAGGTCTCCGTCAGACTCTGGGACTGCTTCCCACTCTGCAAAACACAGAAAGCTGCTGGGGAGTCTGGGGACATGCACCAGACTGGGTGACATGCGAAACCCAGGGGCCAATGCTAGGTTTAGAACTATGACATCAAGAGCTGGCCCATTCAGTGGCACCAGCCTTATACCATGAGGTTACAACAGTGTAAACTTCATGGCTGTGCAAACAGAGTAGTTCTAACTCCTTGAGTGATTCCTTATTTTGTACTGCTTGACCTAGGAAAAAGAAGACCCTGAGAGGGGCTGGAGAGATGGCTCAGCAGTTCAGAGTGCTGACTGCTCTTCCAGAGGTCCTGAGTTCAATTCCCAGCAACCACATGGTGGCTCACAACCATCTGTAATGGGATCTGATGCCTCTTCTGTTGTGTCTGAAGACAGTGACAGTGTACTAATATAAACAAAAAAATAAATAAATCTTAAAAAAAAAAAGAAGAAGAAGAAGAAAAAGCTGAGGACGCAGAATACCCAGTGCATAGGCTGGCTCAATAACTCCCTGTCTAATGTAATTTATTATGTGTGTGTATATTGGTTAGTGTGTGTGAGTGCACGGGTATGCACTCACAAGACAGGCCAGTGGACAACCTTAAGTGTCATCCTCAGGAATGCTTTGTATCTTTTGAGACAGGGTCTCTCGTTAGCTTAGAGCCCATCAATTACGCTAAGCAGGCTATCCGGTACATCCCAGGAGTTTCCCATTTCTGCCTCTCCAGCATGGGGATTGCAACTACAGATTACCACACCTGACACTCTTATGTGGATCCTGAGGATTAAACTTGGGTCCTCACACCTTCTAGGCAAACACTTTGCTAACTGAGCCATCTCCCTAGCTGGTAAACTCCCTGTCTTACCTTGTCCTGGAACAAAGAAGACCAGCACCTGCTCGGGTCCACACTCATTCAGTGCAGCTGGGCATCCTGGTAAGCCCTAGATACACAGCCAGCTACAAACAGACCTCGTCCTACCCGGAGTCTTTTGGCTCTCATTTGAGAGAAGGCTTAATTAATCAATTAATTAATTAACTTAAGTATTTTGTGATCAACTGCCTTGTGCCATACTTGTGCTGGCTGTACCTCGGTGATTGTGGAGAATAAAGAGCCCTCCTTCGTTGTAGCCCCGTTGGGAGAAGCATACAAGGGGAGGCTCAGTAACCACTGCAGGTCCAAGCCACCTTTTGCATGTGTTGGAAAGCACTCTCCTAAACAGACAAACGTCTCCCCATGTGTTGAGGGACAGACTCTGTGGCTGGACAAGGGATGAAGAGGAGAGGTCCTAGAGGCACGAGGCCACCTAAGTTTTAAAGAATCCTTTTAATTGGGGATACAGAGATAAAGTAGGGACAAATAAGCGAAAAGAAGACTGTTGGGGTCCAGACAATGGGAATCTGGGCAGGGCTGGCTGCGAGAGGGTGGCAAAGAGCCACTGGACACTTTGAACATGAAGCCAGTAAGAGTTCCTAGCAGACTGGCTGGGGAAGATGGAAGATGGCGAGAAGCCAGGATGATCCTGAAGGTTCTAGCTCAAGAAGTTGAAAAAAGGGCTGGTGAGATGGCTCAGCGGGTAAGAGCACCGACTGCTCTTTGGAAGGTCCTGAGTTCAAATCCCAGCAACCACATGGTGGCTCACAACCACCTGTAATGAAATCTGACGCCCCCTTCTGGTGTGTCTGAAGACAGCTACAGTGTACTCATTTATAATAATAAATATATCTTTAAAAAAAAAGTTGAAAAAAATAAAATGGAGTTTCTCTCATTGGCTGGAAAGATGGGGAAGAGGGCTGACACCAAGAGTTTGGTGGGACAAGCTAAGACAGTGGGTGTGGATCCAGAAGACAACCTCGAGATATCAGCATGAGACAACAGCTATCAGCACAAGCAGCTCTCAGAGGCAAAGGGCCAGATCACTGAAGGAGAGAAGAGACAAGAGAGGGGTCAGGGCAGAAGCCAGTGACTGGGGAACAGTGGATAACTGTCCCAAGGAGAGGTGCCACAACCCAAGACAGGGATTCAGGGGGACCAAGGAAGAGCCCAGGAGCTGTAAGGAAGAGTGCAAAGGAGTGCTGTCGCCGGGCGGTGGTGGCGCACGCCTTTAATCCCAGCACTTGGGAGGCAGAGGCAGGTGGATTTCTGAGTTCGAGGCCAGCCTGGTCTACAGAGTGAGTTCCAGGACAGCCAAGGCTACACAGAGAAACCCTGTCTCGAAAAAAACAAAAAAACAAAAAAACAACAACAACAAAAAAAAGGACTGCTGTCTACCACGGGCCACCACTGGGGAGAAACAGCTTCTCCAAGGGGCTGCTCCAGGAACTCCAGGAGGGGAGGAGGCTGAGGAACTGGGATGCCATTGCACTCTGTAGATTCTGTGACACTAGGGCTCAGCTTTAACAATTACTCCGTAGCTGGGCAGTGGTGGCGCACGCCTTTAATCCTAGCATTTGGGAGACAGAGGCAGGGGAATTTCTGAGTTCAAGACCAGCCTGGTCTACAGAGTGAGTTCCAGGACAGCCAGGGCTAAACAGAGAAACCCTGTCTTGAAAAACCAACCAACCAACCAAACAAACAAACAATTACTCCATGCCTAGTGATCTTGAGTAAGGTACGAAAGGTCTCCATGCCTTGGTTTCCTCATCTGTCACGTGAGGATGGTGACAGCAACTGCCACGCTCCGCAGCGCTGTTGGGAGTCTAGAGAGTTGAGATTTCTGTAGGGGCCCTACAGAGCAATGACCGGAACGTGGGAAACAGCCTGTAAACTCTGTAACAGGAGATGTGGATGTGAAGTCCCTGGAGGTCTAGGGCTGTCATCTCAGGAGCTGGGAAGGACAGGAGGTGGGGATGAAGGAGAAAAGAGAGCAGAGGATGAGGTTGTCTGGGAACTGAGCTGACTAGCAAAAGTAGCTGTAGACCATAGATCAATGCTGCTCTGAACATTGGTGGAAGGAGCCTCTCTTTGCAGTGGGCAGCAGCAGGCAGTGCTGCCAGAGTGCTGAGACTAAGTGGCTGCTGGGACATTTATATCAACTAGCCCACCCCTGAAGGTTCAGGAGACATTGTAGAAGATGGGATGGAAAAAATAAGAGCCAGAGGATGGGAAGGGAGGCTGTAAAGTGTGGTCCTCTGGATGCAAGATGGCCAGTGTACCCATCAACACACAACAGCTATGGTTACTCCATAATACCTGCACAAAATCAAGACAACCAACATTCCGGCATGGCAGGGCTCGCCTCTAGCTAAGGAGCTATTGACAACTGGTGGCTCCTGGAAGCGGGGAAGTCTGCCCATGCTCTCGTGAGCAGCCCCATGCCCATGCATATGCAGGAAGCAGTGATAGGGCTCAGGGTTTTTTTTTTTAAGATTTATTTATTATTATATCTAAGTACACTGTTACTGTCTTCAGACACACCAGAAGAGGGCGTCAGATTGTGAGCCACCATGTGGTTGCTGGGATTTGAACTTGTGACCCTTGGAAGTGCAGTCAGTGCTCATAACCACTGAGCCATCTCTCCAGCCCCAGGGCTCGGTATTTTAAAAAGAGGATATGAAGGAGGTCTTAAGGGTCTCAGAGGGAGCTGAAGGGGATTTGGGATGAACAGGCTCAAGATACAGTGTCTATATACATATGCAAAATTGTCAAAGAATAAGTAAAAATATTCTTTTAAATAGCAGAGGTTGAAGACACAATGAGATTCACCCTGAGAAAAGAAGGAAAACATAAAAATTTTACATTCCTACCCTCAGAGTTAGTGTCTAGCAAAAGCCCAGTGCCCTCCGTACCTTCTGTTTCCCTCTCATTCTAATGAGATGTCCTGGGTTTTAATGACTACTCAAGCTCAGCAGCTAATCTACCATAGTTGACACTGAACACGAAGCATGTCCATCATAAGTTTGAACAGCAGCCTGACAGCATAGCATCCCTAGGGTAAGAGAGCAGCCATGTGAACCATCCCTAGCTTGAAGTCAGCTCCTGCAGGAAGCGACAGTTCTGACAATGGCCACTTGGGGGAGCCCATGTCAAAGCAGAAGGTACTGGAAGTTGACTCCCCCCCCCCAAATACGCCTGACAACCCTCCCCGCCCACCACACACACACACACACACACACACACACACACACACACACACACACACACACGCCCTAGGAGACATTTCAGAGGCAGCTCCAGGGAAGGTCCACGTCAGATCTGAAGCATCCACTCAGCTGTGAAAGAACACATGTGGGGGAAAGATCACCTTAGGGCTTTCTGCTCAAACCCATCTCTCCGCGACATCTTGCACCATTCTATAGCTTGTCTTTCCATCTCTTGGTGTCTTTTATTTATTCATTTTTAAAGACTTTTGTAAATTACCGGGGGCATACTGTGCACAGGAGTTCAAGTGCCCGTAGGCCAGGAGAAAGCATCAGACTCCCTGAAGGGGGAGTTACTGGCAGTGTGAACTGCCCACTGAGACATCTCTCTAGATGGTTTCCTTTTTTTTTCAAGACAGGGTTTCTCTGTGTATCCCTGGCTACCCTGGAACTCATTCTGTAGATCAGGCTGGCCTCGAACTCAGAAATCCACCTGCCTCTGCCTCCCAAGTGCTGGGATTAAAGGTGTGTGTCACCACTGCCCGGCAAAGATTTATTATTTTACATAAGTACACTGTAGCCGTCTTCTGACACACCAGAAGAGGCATCAGATCTCATTATGAGTGGTTGTGAGCCACCACGTGGTTGCTGGGATTTGAACTCAGGACCTTCAGAAGGGCAGTTAGTGCTCTTACCCGCTAAGCCATCTCACCAGCCCACTGGTTTCTTTTAAAGGGAGAATATTTTTGGCAAAGTGACCTCCAAGCCGATAAGTGAAGGTGCAGGAGTTAGCACCAAGCAGTGAGGAGGACTAGCTCACTGAGCTCTGAAAGTGGGCAGAGGGGACCACATTGACAAAGACCCATGGGGGAGACTGAATATAGCATTTTCAAAAAGTTAAAATAAACTCTGGCTAGAGAGTTGGATGGATCACTGGTTTGCCCATCAATGCATCCAACAAGATAGATGTGGGGCTGGAGAGATGATTTAGGGGTGAAAAGCACTTGCTGTTCTCCCAGAGGACCTGCACAGAAGCCCACAAGCATCTGTAGTTTCAGTTCCAGGGGTTTGGACAGCCTCTTCTGGCATCCATAAGCACCAGGCACACACGTGGTGCACACATATACATGCAGGCAAAACACTCATACACAGAAAATCAAAGACATATACAAGATGAATCCACTTCGTCAAACAGCTACTCTGGCCAAGCCCCAGGCAGACCCTGGAGGTTCAAGCGTGGCATCCTCCTCAAGGAATCTGTAGCCTTTAGGATTTGGAGAGACGATTGCTATTGGCCTAGTGATGGGAAGACCCTCAGCTACAAAGGCCCAACATAAGCCTGGAGGGTAGTGGGGGTCCACCCAGCAATCTGATCGGTTCAGGGTTTCAGCTCCATCTGGCTCTGGCCTGCAGGGCAGGTGTGGGAGGGGAGGAGAGAATAGTTTACCTCTCCCACCTTGCTACCAGAGCTCTCAGGAAGCAGGAAGCAGGCAGAGGCAGCGAGGAGTCTGTTGCCATGGAAACCTAAAGTAGCACCCAGCCTTTCTCCATATACTGCTCCATCCCTAGACCTGCATTCTTACTTCATTTCATTTCTAGCCCAAAAGGCAAAGCACCATCCAGATGTGGCTCTAAGCTAGCTCTGGAGTGTATAGGAGAGATGCAGAAAACTGAAGGGTTAGCTTTTTGGCATGGGCCCTGTTAAGAATGAAGCTTGAGGGCCTGGAGAGGTGGCTCAGCAATTAAGAGCAATAGCTGCTTTTCCAGAGGTCCTGAGTTCAACTCCCAGCAACCACATGGTGGCTCACAACCATCTGTAATGGGATCCAATACCCTCTTCTGGTGCGTCTGAAGACAGCTGGAATGAATATATATATATATATATATATATATATATATATATATATATCTTTAAAAGAGTTTTAAAGACTGTACTATGTATGTATATAGCCAAGACTTAAAAAAAAAAAAAAGAAAGAAACTTGAGCTAGGCAGTGGTGACTCACACCTTTAATCCCAGCTCTTGGGAGGCAGAGACAGGTGGATCTGTTTGAGTTTGAGGCCAGCCTGGTCTACAGAGTGAGTTCTGAACAGCCAAAGCTACATAGAGAAACCCTGTCTTAAAAGGCAAAAGAAAGAAAGAGAGAGAGAGAGAGAGAGAGAGAGAGAGAGAGAGAGAGAAGGAGGGAGGGAGGGAGGGAGGAAGGGGGAGGGAGGGAAGGAAGAAGGAAGACAGACGGTTGGAGAGATAGCTCAACAGTTAAGAGCACTGACTGCTCTTCCAGAGGTCCTGAGTTCAAATCCCAGCAACCACATGGTGGCTCACAACCATCTGTAACGGGATCTGATGCATTCTTCTAGTGTGTGTCTGAAGACAGCTGGAGTGTACTCATGTAAGTAAAAAGTAAATAAATCTTAAAAAAAGAAAGGAAGGAAGGAAGGAGAGGAGGAAGAAAATTAGTAGAGGTAATCGCCTGAGGATGCTAGAGACGCATTGGGTTGGGACATATGGAGCATGCGTAGCGTAGCAGGCATTGAGGACAGTGACTCTTTGGATGCTAATTTCACAGCACAGGACAAAGAACTGTTCAAGGGAATGGAGAGAATTTGGCTACCTGAAGCCAGAACATCTAACTTAAACTGGATCTGTCATAGCGACCATCAACGGCACCCTTACCTCTCTGAGCCTCAGGTTCGGCACCTGGAAGGTGATCATACGGCATCAGAGCTTCACGGGGTTTTTGTGACAATGCAGACGTATGGTTCATACATTCCCTTGTACGACAATGAGAGCCACATCGGCTCTCCGGATTACCCAGTGCCATCGTCAAAGCTGAGGCTTATCTGAGATGGTGCTGAGGACTCTCTACTGGGCCATTCTTGCCACCCATTCAACTTGGGGACAGGAATAAGGAGAGATGCAGGGAAGAGAGGGTCCACTGTCTCTTAAACTGCAGTCATTGGCAGCCATTGTCTCTATCCTTTCCATGAATAAAAAACCAAGTTACACCCTTGATTTGGGGCCAAGGAGGGACAGGAAGGGTGGTGAGAACACTGGTCTGTGAGGGGGGTCCCTCCGTGGTCACACACCTTGTCTGGTGGGAGAGGGGCTAGCTCTCTCCTGCCCATGCTCCCCTAGCTTGCCTTCCACTGTTAAAAGCAGGATGTGCTGTTTTTCTGGGTCTCCTAATTCTGAGCCATCCCCAGCGACTCAGCAACAGCGTCCAAAAGAGCGAGCTTTGCCTTCAACTCTGCCTTCCATCCCTCTATCTCTCCCAGGCATCCAGACCACTGCTACCTAACGAGCCAGGCCAGCTTTCTGCTCTCCACTTCCTGATGATCGGAAGGCCAAGTCCCAGGAGTGATTTGAGAATTTAGGTGGTCTGAGGGGGAGAAGGGAGGGCTGGGGGAATGGCTCAGGGGTTAAGAGCACTTGCTGCCCTTCCAGAGGACCAGAGTTCAATTCCTAGCACCCATGTTGGGCATCTCACAACTGTTTGTAACTCTAGGGGATCCATCTCCCTCTTCTGGCCTCCACAGGACTCAGACTCATGTCCACATACCCATAACACAGGAACATACAAGTACATATAATTAGGAATAAAATCAATTTTTTTTAAAAAAAGATGATCTAAGGAGTTCTGTGGAGGGGCCAACTTATTGCTTGCTAACATTTACCAAGTATGAACTCTAGGGCAACCAATTCCATTTAAGCAATACTTCATTTAGCCCTCAGCAGAACCCCAGGGCATCAGAACCAGCCATCCAGGCATAGACACATCAAAGCCCAGGGAGCTTAAACAAATCAACCAAGGTCATGGGCATATTAAGAGGCAGAGCTGGCCCTCAAGCCTCACTGTTTCATTACTGCCCAATGGTCTGGTAGTACTGGCAAAGATGGCAGGAAGGGGGTGACCTTGCCCAAGTCCCAGTCTAAGGATATGTAAAGCCTTCCCGGACTTTCAGGATGATGCAGTGTAAGTATGGTGGACTAACCAGGGGGTCTAAGCCGGGCCCTGCAGCCATCCAGCTGAGTCTCCCAGCACTGCCCAGGGCTGTCACTATCACCCTTCCCACACCCAGTGAATCAGCAGGAACCAGCCTAAAAGGCCAGCACTTAGTTTTTTATGAGAATCGTCATAGCCGCAAATGAGGACGCGCGCGCGCAC
>JADRCC010554516.1:0-13984 GCA_019843855.1 Hylomyscus alleni | reverse complement strand
CATCCATCACAGCCATCCAGCTCGAATGAGATCATAGGTAAATCATGCTTTGGTGACAATGCAGAACTGAGATGTGATTTTATTACCAAAACCAGATGATTCCTTGACCTACACTGTTAATCTCAGCACCACAGGTCACACTGTTAATCTTCACACATGGTGTCAAGATCTCTCGTGCTTCCCTACACCAGTGACAGACTCGGCCCCAGGGACTGCTGGCATTAGAAATTCATACTAAATGCCAGGAATCACTTTGCCCAAATTAATTGGACTTTTAACTATCAGCACTTAGTGAATAAATAAAATGTCTATATAATTTTCCAAGTATAGAACAGAATGTAATTAAATTGAAATTAAAGTTCATAAACCTTATTTTAGAAGGTGGTTAGCAAGTAAAATGATGAACTAAAGAGTAGGTTTTGAAGACAAAGAAGACACTACTTCTTAAAATAATAGCAACAACCCTAATGAGAAGAACTAAGTGTTGACTAGTCAACACTCCAGGTTTAGGGACAGATGGTATTGAAATAAGCAAGATTTTTTTCACTCTAAAGGTAATAATCTAACAGTGAACCCTCCAATTATGATTTATAAAGCAGGTAAAGTCATGGAAGATTTTTGTTAACATCTCTACCATTCTTGCTTGACCTGTAGTTCAGTGGTAGAGTATGTGCTAGCTTTCATGAAGCCTGGGTTCATCTTATACCCATTATAGATACATAGATAGGTAGTAGAGAGATAACAAGTGATAGGTGATAGATAAACAGGTTATTGACAGATATAGATAGGTAGATAGATAGATAGATAGATAGATAGATAGATAGATAGATAGATAGAACATACACTATATTCAATATCAATAGATTATATTAAATGCTAAATATGGTACTTAATGAAAACTACATCTATTAACTAAACTTCTTGTTTTCTTCCTGGAAAAGTATAACAAGTTATGGTTACAAAAATCCTTTGGTGGCCCCACTCCTCTTCCTCCAGACTCATCCATCAGGTTATGGCTCCTGGTGCCTCCAGCCCAGCCCTTTCTTCTCTATATACCATCTCCATCTCCAAAGGATGTCACTCACATCTCCTTTGTGCCATGCACACACAACCTGTGTCTCCCACATCCCAAAGTTAAACTAACACAACTGAGTTCTGATATCTCTGAATGAGGTTGAAAAATTAAGTCAGTTAACAGTGACCCTGTCCCACCAACAAGTGTGCTTGTATGGCCTTCTCTGCCTGGCTTCCCCAGTGAATTCATTTATTTGAGTCAGATGTTTGCTAAGTCAATGGAATGTTCTAAAATAGCAAACTCTGGTCTATGACAGGGAAAAAGTGTGAGTTGTGGAACACTGGAGACCTGTTGGATGCACTGTTGAGGAATTGATGCTCTGACAAGCTAGAGAGAAGGTAGCTCCATGATGATGATCTGGAACCAGCCGCATTCTGTGTCCTCAAGAGTTGATGGAAAGACACACTGCTGGCCTTTGAGACTGGAATCCCTCACCACATGAGCACACTGCCAAGAATAAAGACAGTGTCCCTCTCCACAACCACTCAACCAAAGCAACTGTACTCCAGGGCCCCACACCAAGACACTTTGGCACAGATCTGAACAAGAGGGCAAAAGGGAGGCATGTGTGTGCCTAGGAACCTAGGTGAGAAGGTGGATCTGGGCTCCGCTCTCAGCTCCTGCTCAGCATCCGCCGTACTTTGTGTGGCTGCAATGATAGCAAAGCAGAGTGAAAAGATTCTGAAGAAAAAGGATTGATCTCCATCCCATCCTAAAGGCCCCAGTTAATGTAGACCTAGAACAACTTTGTTATAAGCTGTGCTCTCAAAGGCTTGTTCATGTCAGCAAGCAGGATAATCTGGTAACAGTGATCCAGGTTTTACAAGGTAAAGCATCATTTTAAAGGTTAAAATAAAAGCCTGTTAGATAAAGAAAAATATTTTCCTATGTGCATAATAAACTTACAAAGTAAATGACCCAAAATTTTCTACTGGAAATATATGTAATAAACTGTAGGGTGCATGTGGTAGCTGGATCTTGGGGTAAATTGATTCTCTCTTTCCTGAGGAATCTCAACACTGATTTCCACAGTGGCTGTACCAGTTTGCAGGCCCACCAGCAATGAACCATTGTTCCAGTTACCCCACATCTTCACCAGCATCTACTGTCATTTGTTTTATTAATCTTGGTCATTCTGACTGGGGTGAGATAAAATCTCAAAGTGGTTTTAATTTTCACTTCACTGGTGGCTAAGGGTATTAAACATTTCTTTAACTGTCTTGGCCATTTCTCTCTCATCTTTTGAAAATCATCTCCTCAGCTCATTACTCTTTTTTAATTTGTTTATTTGTTTTCTGGTTTTTTTCCTTTTAAGTATTTATTTATTTTATGTATGTGAGTACATTTTTGCTGTCTTCAGACATATCAGAAGATGGCATTGGGTCCTGTTACAGATGGTTGTGAACCACCATGTGTTTGCTGGAAATTAAACCTGGGACCTTTGGAAGAGCAGTCAGTGCTCTTAACCACTAAACCATCTCTCCAGCCCTGGTTATTTGTTTTCTTGCTGCCTGTTTGTTTGTTAGTTTGTTGGCTGGTTTTTGTTGTTGTTGTTGTTGTTTTAGTTCTTTTTATATTCTAGGTACTAATACTCTATCAGATATGTAATTGCTAAAGATCCTTTTCCATTCTTTAGCCTGCCACTTTACCCAAATGATAGAGCCCTTTGCTGTGCAAAAGTCTTTTAGCTTTATGGGGTCTCATTTACTAATTGTTGTTCTTAACTCTTGCACTCCTGGGTCCTTTCTGAGAATCCTTTCCTACACCGGTGAGTTTGAATGGACTCCCCCACTTTCTCTCCTATCCAATTCAGGATATCTCATCTTATGTTGTGGTCCTTGAGCCATCTGTAGTTGAGTTTTGTTCAGGGTGATAGATATAGATCTGTTTTCGTTCTTCTAGATGCAACTATCGAGTTTAACCAGCACCACTTTTTGAAGATGCTGTCTTTTCTCCAGTGTGTACTTTTTTGCTTCTTTCTCAAAAATCTTGCATCCATAGGTGTGTGATCTCATGTCTGTCTTCAGTTTAGTTCGATTAATCAACATGTCTGTTTTGATGCCAACTCCATGCTGTTTTAATTATATAGCTTTGTAGTACAACTAGAAATCAGAGATGGTAATATCTCCAGTGGTTCCTTAATTATTCAGGATTGTTTTATCTTTCTTGGGTTTTTATGTTTCCATATGAAGTTTAAGGTTTTATTTCAATTTCTGTGAAGAATTGTGTCAGATTTTGATGAGAATTGTGTAGGTTGTTTTTGGTAGAATTGTCATTTTTGCAATATTAATCTTATTGATGCATAAGCATGGGGTATTTTTACATCTGCTGGTGTCTTCTCATTTTCTTTGGTGCCTTGAAGTTCTTGTTTTTTTAATACAAGTCTTTCACTTGCTTAATTAGAGTTATTCAAATGATATTTTTTGAAGCTACTGTGAAATGTAGTATTTCTCTGATGATTTTCTCAGTATTTCTGTCATTTGTATATAGAAAAGCTACCTTTTTTTTTTATTAATTGTGTATCCTGCTACTTTGCTTAAAGCAGTTTTTGGAAGTTTTTGATGTCTTTTATGTATTAAAATAATATAATCTGACATGAAGTTGGGTTAGTAAGAGAGTAAAGAGATGCTAAGATGACTTGACAGAAGGGAAAATATAATCAAAATATATTGTATGAAAAAAATCAAATAAAGTGTGTGTGTGTGTGTGTGTGTGTGTGTGTGTGTGTGTGTAAAAGCCCATTTAGGAATTGAATGAGTACACACAGACACTAAATGTTTGGAATTTTTTGGACTTTATGGTGTATCCATTTGTGGTAGGAGGATGAATGTTCAAAAGCGGGGTGGGGGGGGGAACCTGGGCTGTGGTCCCAGCCTGGCCTGCCTGGCTGAGGCTCTCTCTCTCTCTCTCTCTCTCTCTCTCTCTCTCTCTCTCTCTCTCTCTCTCTCTCTCTGGTGCCAGAGGACCTGCTGCTGAGGCCCAGGTCTCTCTCTCTCCTCCCAGGGCTGGCTTGTTTGCTGCACGGCACCTTAATTTAAAAGGACGCAATGTATGAATGAGTTATTTTATTGTAGGAAGGAGAAATATGCTAGTTAAGTAGAGAGAAGGAAAGGAGAGGAGAGAGAGAAGGAGAGAAAAGAAGGAGAGGGAGAAAGGCAGAGAAGAACAAAGAGTAGAGAGGAGAGAGAGGGCAAGAGGGTAAGAGTTAGAGAGGAAGGGTAAGGGTAAGAGAGGTAAGAGTAAGAGAAGAGGTAAGAATAAGAGAGGAGTAGGAGAATAAGAGAGTGAGGAGGAGGCAAACCACCCCTTTTATTGTATGGGGCGTGGCATGCCTGACTTGTGGTCAGATGACTGTGTGTAAGGTCCAGCTAGAATGCTGGGAGTTTGAGGCAGTGTCTGCCTGATAGAGCACACATCTCCTGCAGGGGCAGCTGTGAGAGCTCTGGGCTGAAATCTGAGCCATTGGTCTCAGGAGCAATTCTCCGAATGTCCCTTTTGAGCAGATGCTCAGTGGGTCTCCAGAGTTCCAAGGTGGCTCTGCTCTGACTGTCAGAACTACTCACTGCCCCACAGATGAATGTCAATATTATAGAAATATCAGATAACATAGCTTATCTGTCTAACAAAGCTGCTGTTAGCTATGGTGTTGGACCATCTTAGGCCAACTGAGAATCTGCTGAGTCTTCAGCTCAGGGGTGGAGGTGACATTGTGAGATCCCCCTGAAACATTCCTAGGTTGAAGCCCTAGCAGTCATCACTTCTGAATGGGGTCATTTTTGCAACAGGATTCACGTGGATGTAGTTAGTTAAGATGAAGCCCTTATGGTGGGCCCTCACCCCATATACTGTTATCATAAAGAAGGAAGATTATGAGGAAGCAGCATCCACATCCATGAGCCCAGAAGAGAGAGAGGCTGGATCAGATTCCCCCTCAGTCTCAGAAGGATCCTACCTTTCGGTAGCTCTATCTTGGGCTCCCAGCCTGCATGACCGCAGTATAGAACACTCCAGTTGTCTAAGGCGCCTTCCTGTGGACATTCTAACCAGCTGAGACACCATGAAGCTCCATCCACACACTGCCCTTCAAGAGATGGCAGTCAGATCCCCTTTCCTGTGACAGCTCTGAAGACTGGAGTGCTCATGGACCCAGCAGCACCCACCAGGCACTCCAGCACTTCCTGTGCCCAGTCCCACACTCATAACCTGGTAGCTCATGCTCCTCAGAGGCCCATAGAAAGCAGCCAATTCTCTCCACAGTCTCCATCCCAGAAGCACCCTAGGCAGGCTACAGCACTAACTAGGCAATTATAGACATTTGTCTCTGTCAGGAATCTGTTTCATTAGCTTCCCATAGACATGACTGCCCTGGAGCAAAACTGCAGAATAATAGTTGAGGCTGCAGGGGAAAGTCTCAGACTGCCCAGACACCCTCCTATATCTGAACCCTGGAGGATTTGGCTGGTGACAATGTTGTAAGGACAGCCATGAATCAGCAGCTCAAGGAGCAGGAAAATGAAGGGCCAGTATTTCTGGAAGCTAATAGAGAGGGAGGTGCCTCTCTATGAAAGATGGATTGATTCCCATGAGTAGCAGTTCTGCTGGAGAGGCATGCTCACCCTCGCTCTTACCTCAACCAGAATACAGCTGGGACTCAGCGAGATCAATACCAGTGGCTTTTGGAGAAGGATGCTTCTTGAAGGCCCAAACCCTAGTGTATGCTTCTCCCTAGTCCTTTCCTCACTGATGAGCAGCAGAGAGATTTCAGGGCCCATGTTGACTCTCCCCTGACAGCCCCACAATCCCCTTGAGTTACCACTCTGTACTCACATATGAAAAGTGGGACAGGTTCCTGAGGAAAGGCATGGGCAGACTGAAGGAGTGGAGAGAGTCAGCATGGGCATTTGGCCCAAGGCTAGTAGCTCCATACTCCCCTTTCAGCACTGGGTCTCTTGAATCAAACTGTCTGGTTGATTGGTTTTAGAATCAAGACTGGAGAGAGCTAGGTGGAAGAGTGCCCAGCAGGGTGGTGGCCATCTTGGATCTGCCATAGTTATCAGAACTATTGCTCACTTTAATAAACACGAACCAAATAAGTAACCAGAAAGTCAAAGCAAATGCTTATTAAGAGAGAAAAAGAAAATACCTTTAAGAAGCTGCTACCTCCATCTAGGTCAGAGGTCAGAGGTCATGAAGCAGCCATATAGAGGTATGAGGGCACTGCTGCAATGCATTGTAGTCATCCGAGGATGGGGTAGTGGCTTCAGCAGAAGGTGCTTCCAGGGAGGAGGAGCACAGGCACCATTACTTTCACAGCACTGGTGCTAATTATCAGAGCAGAAGCCTGAGCACTGACGCCCACTACAGGTTGCTATCACAGTTGCTGCGGGTACATTTAATCCAGTGGATCCCTGACAGGGCACCTCTGCACTCACATGATATTGCTGAATAATCCTGGGATCCACTGACAATGATTGTCTCCCAGCATCCCACACCAGACCACAGTCCTACCTTTACTCCTCCCTACAGGAGATCCTTGTAGCACCTGAGTTGTCCAGGTGTCATGCTACATACACACTTAAGCAGGACAAAGCCTAAAAGATTTTGTCTCATAGGTGTCAGCTCAGAACAGCCTGGGAGAGTCTGTGTCTTTGTAAGGAAATGTCTAGGCCACAAGACAGTCTTACGTAGCCAAGCAAGGGTATAAAGTCAGTGTCTTTACTGACTTAGACGTAGAACAACCCCACTCCAACAGAACTCTGTCAGAGTTGGCTTGACACACACCTCTCACACCAGGGAATTGTTGAGGGAACTGACAGTGGCTGTACAGCTGGTGGGCTGGCCTTCCAAAAACATGCCACAGCACCTGCACAGAGTTACACTCTGAGCTGTAAGAGTTGAGTCAGCTTACACCCAAGCCCACAGCTGGAAGGAAAGAAAAGTACAGCTGGATGGACTAAGGTCAGCCAGACAGGAGTTGCCTAACTCAGAGACTCCTGGGTTTCTAACATGAATCAGGGACATCTCAGAAACATCACCAACAGAAAAAGAGATTCCAGGTTCTCTCATTGCCTTGTTTTCGGTGTATATCAGCGGGCTCTGTTCACTCATTCCCACACAGCTGCTGGTGGGCCACAGGAAGAAGGGCTGAGCCATGTGCTAAAGGCTTCTTGGAGGCATCACAGATACCTGAGAGACTTCCATCCCTAGACCTAAACACCAATGCTGTGTGCTTTGTCCTTTTTGGTCTGACCCCCAACATGCCTTCCATCATCCAATGCTACACAGCCTTGCTAACTTCCTCAAGGAACCGATAGTGCTGGGGCTGGGAGAGAGTAGCTTTCTCAAGGCTCAGGATAGCTAGATGGTGGGAGAGAGGACAGTGGAGAAGCTTCAAAACACACCATTCTAGACCAGCATCTTGCTGCCTGTAAAAGCCTGGCTGTGTATGGCTGGAGGCTTTGCTGGTCCAGGCTGCTCTGTTGGCCAAGTACAGAGGGCAGCAGACATCCTCTATGCTTTTCTTCCTGCACTTACATCTGGACCAGCCTCAGCAGCCTGATGCCTACAAGCCACTCCAGGTATCACAGAGGGAAAATGACACCACAGCAAAGAGCAAGTCAGCTGTGACGCCAACGAGACACATGATAAATTGAGATGACGAAGCCCAATGCCAGCACACAATCAGGGAGGGGGGATCATTTATCAAATTTCCAGCACCATATACAACAGAAATAATTTTAAAGGGTTGAGTTGATTGATAGGGAAACTGGCACTTTTACTAAAGGTTTATGTAAAACCCAATGTGAGGCTTTACTTTAGCAACCTGTGCTTTCGAGGTACATGAGTGACGCATATTTTATCCAAGAGATATTCTTTTGCATTTGCTATACCACAGGCACCATTTAATCACATTTCCTGAGGCATGCTGACATGTCAGCCCAGTGAGACCTGACTCCAGAGAATGTGAATTCCTTGTAAGCATAGACATCATATCTGGCTCCTCAGTGCATCATTCCTACCACACACAGAACCAAGCAGAGATCATGAACACCATCAGAACTATGGGTGTCCTTGACTGTGGCAAGTAGCCTCTCGCACCCATTCATTAGATGAAATCCAGCTGTGTCTCCACTAAGCATTTCTCTGCAGGTCTCTAGCAACCATGAACTGGATAGAGATAGCTGGTGTGCTGTAATGGAATTAGGGGCCACCATCTTTCTTAACATCCCTCTGGGGTGGCAACCTTGGTCATTTCATTTCTACTTTACTTCTGAGAACACATAAATGTGTCTTTGTGTGCCTATGGCAACATCTCAGGGGAGAAATGAACATGTCTCATTGTGTAGGAGAGTAAACTGAGGCCTGGCGAAGTTGTGCATAGAATCACAGTTGCAGGAAGACTGTTGGTTCCAGTTTAGGTCTTTGGACTTTTCATTGTAGTGTTCCCTCCAGAAAAAGTTATTGTTCTTGCTTCTGAAACCTCTGTGATTATATACTGCATGGGTCTCCCTTTGTGTGTAGTGATGCCCAGTCTTTGCATGTCTTAAATGGAGCTGTTAACTAATCCTTCAATCCCACCTGTAGAGAATAAAGTTTGCTATTTCTATTTTTACACTCACTTCTCCCCACATTACATAGCTTTAGAAAATATCTAACTTTCTGCATCATGTAGTTTTGGAAAAAATCTATACCTGCTACATCTTTGGCTGTCCTGGCTTCCACTACCTCCTGGAATCCCTGTGAGCATAGTAGGTGTGTTTGTAGGAGGTGCATGACCTACCCTGACGTCCCCTGCTCTTGTTCTTACTCTCTTAGCTTTTGCCATTTTCCATCTTGACTGAGCCCTGACCATGCTGGTCTGCATCCATGCTGAGTGACTCCTGGTCCCTGGAGTCAGAGAGCACCATGGCTAAGCTTCTTCCATCACAAAGAGGGAGCATCCTCAATCCCCCCATGCAATGGGAGTCACGGTTCCCTCCCTGAGCATTTAATAAGCCTACTTATTGGGGCCTAGGGATCAGTGAGCTAGAGCTACTGGATAAGATACAACAGCCCAAGGTTTTCAACAACAGACATCTATTGTCTTTTAATCTGGGGGCTGTAAGTTTGATTCTGGAGCATGGAAGGCTGTTTCCTCTTGGGAATTGTGAAAGAAGTCCACCGGGGCTCCTCTCCCGTTGTTATAACTTGAATGTGAAATGCATACCATAGGCTCATGTGCTAAATATTTTGTCCCCAGTTAGCATAATGATTTGGGGAAATTCTAAACATTTTATAGTAGAGCCTAGCTATAGAAGAGACGGCACTGGAAGTGTCATTGAAAGTGATATCTGGTCCCTCGTCCCATCTTCTCCCTACTCTTTGGCTGTCATGAGACAAACCATTCTGGCCCTCCTTCCCCACCTAAGCTGGCTACTTGACCCAAACTAGATTCATTTTGAGAAAGGAACCTGAACAAAGGAAATGCCCTCATAAGATTGACCTGTGGGCAAGCCTGTGGTACACTTCATTGATTGATGATAGAGGTAGGAGGGCCCAGCTCACTGTGGGCAATGCTACTCTTGGATTGGTAGTCCTGAGTGTTATATAAAAGCAGAATGAGCAAGTCATGGCGAGCAAACCAGTAAGCAGCAGCCCTCCATGTCCTCTGCATCAGCTTCTACCTCTTTCAATACAGAACTGTGAGCTGAAAGAAACCCTTTCCCTACCAAGGTGTTGGTTGGTCGTGGTGTTTTGTCACAGCAGTAGAAACTCTCACAGGACATCTCCCACTATGAAGTGCTGCCTCACCAACGGCCTAGCAACAAGAACGTGCCCATGATATGCAGAAACCATGAGGCAAAGAAATCACCTTCTCCTTTTACATTGATGTTTTGGGCTATTTGGGTCACAGAGACAGAAACCTGATTAGTGCAGAAAATTAGCCAAAACATGTGATGACCTGACAATTTAGTTTTTCAGATTTGTTTGCTATTGGTTTTCAAGAGGAATCTGGAAAAGTTCAGAGAAGCAAGCTAGAAAAGGCTTACAGTATTGTATACATAGCTCAGAGGAGGTTCTGGTGCGCTCAGAAGCCTGAAAGGCCAAGCAGGTTAAGGGCAGAAAAGGCTCATAAGGCTTCAGATAGGAATTAATTCTCCATCAGGAAATAGGCAAAGTCCATTCATATTATATTCCGACAGCTTTGTCTACTTTTTATCTGTGGCCTAAAACTGTGGGAGTTGGAAGGGTGAGACCAATTAATCAGGGACGAAAAAAAAAAAAACCACTGCTTTGAAAACAAACCATCCAGCATGCAGGCTTCAACACAAGTGTTGCTATCTGCTTTTAGTCAGGTTTGAGGTGAGAGCCAGGACTGAAATTGGCAATTGCTCTAGAAAAGTTAGTGTAAAATTGGGCTGAGGAAGGCATGGTATCTGAAGAAATTTGTAAGGACAATTAAGTGCCTTTGCCATCAGGAAACAGGGAAGATGTGTTGGGAGAATCTCAGAAACTGGCCTAACACCACCTGTCACTGACTGAATAATATGAAAGACCAGAATGGTCTGAAACTCTCCCCTTGAGAAGAGAGAACCTCGGAGCATCCAGCTCTCACAGAGTCTCCCAAGGAACTGCCTTTCCGGGATTTGTTTCACAGCATCTTGTCACCCAAATGCTCAGAGTCCAACACAGCCATGATCCAAAGGAGGATGACTAATTTGGGCTTGTGTCAGACCTTGTCATTGTCCAAATAATGCTGTTTCTATAGGAATGCAAAATGCAATGGCTGTAACATCATATAGACTATACGGCAGAGGCTATATGAAATCCACCCAGAGGTCAATAGAATGCCTAGAAAACCAGGAAAGATGTGACATGCTCACAGTCTGTGGGCATCCACAGAGAGGATGACACAAGAAGCCATTGGAGTGAAATATAAGCTACTGTGGAGACTACAGAGTATTGGAAATGGCAGTGATACGATGTGCTTGCTGAGGAAATCTACAGGCAATGGGTAGAGATGGCTTGAGAGATTGGCATGTGGGCTGCAAAGAGCAGATACAGAGGTGAGGTAGCTCAAACTTTGCTGAAGTTCCTCACACACCAGGTTCCTCAACATTCCAGGATTGCAGAGCAACCTACTGGATTTCAGTCATATCTGTCCCTATTATTTCTTCCTACACCCTCATATCTCCCATTTAGAATGGTGTTTTAGTCATGGCGGCCACTGTTGCTGTGATGAAGCGCCATGACCAAAGCATGGAGAGGAAAAGGTTTATTAGGCTTATACTTCCACATCTTATTCTATCATCAAAGAAAGTCAGGATAGAAACTCAGAAGGAACCTGGAGGTAGGAGCTAATGCAGAGGCCATGGAGAGTTACTGCTTACTGGCTTGCTCACATGGCTTGCTCAGCCTACTTTCTCACAGAACCCAGGAACACCAGCCCAAGGATGGCACCACCCACAATGGGCTGAGCCCTCTCCCATCAATCACTAATTAAGAAAATGCCCTACAGGCCTTCCTACAGTCCAATCTTAGGGAGGCATTTTCTCAACTGAGATTCCTTCCTCTCAGATGATTTCAGCTTGTGTCAAGTTTAGTTAAGACTAGCCAGCACAAATGGGGATATTTACGCTGTGCCATATTGTGTTGGAATTATGAAATTATGATGATTAAATATGAACTTTCCCCCATAGTCTCATGACTATGGTTGCCTGACATTGCCCTTTGAGGCAGTGATGGGACCTTGAAGGCTCTGCAGTAGTCAGTAAACTCAATATAATATGGTTATTAGTAGTGAAGAGAGGTAGGAGGTGGCCTGAAGGTGTAGATTACTGAGGTGGGTCTTTTGGGCTGTCTTTTGCCATACTTTCTTCCTGTATTCTCTCTGTTTCATGTTCTCCACACATTATATAACTTCTTCCTCTACACACCCCCAACTCTGTTGTTAATTGTCTCACTCAGAAGCAATGGAGCCAGTGATTACGCACATAAATCTCTGAAAGTGTGATCTAAATGAAATCCCTTTCCCCTCAAGCTGTCTCTGTCAAGCATTTGGTCACGGCAATGATATGAATGATACAGTAACCCTCTATTTTTATTTTCCCGAGGGGGTTCACAGTTAAAAGCATGTCTCGAGACTTTTGAATGGTTGTTGGAACTATTGATTTGGAAGTACTCAGAGATAAATGCATTTTACATTATGAGATTGGCCATGAGTTTTTGGAAACCAGAGGAATAATATTATAGCTTGAATGTAAGATGTCCTCCACAGGTTCGTGGTGTCAGATGCTTGGTCCCCAGCCTTGTCACTATTTTGGGAGTTGGTGTAGGGTGTAGGATATAGCTGAAAGCAGAATATCACTGGGGCATACCTCTGAAAATATAGCTCATGTAACCAGTAGTGAAATCTCTCTCTCTCTTTCTCTCTCTCTCTCTCCCTCTCTCCCTCTCTTCCTCTCTCTCTTTCCTTCTTTCCCTTTCTTCTTCTCCCCCTCTGTTTTTCTCACCAACTGCCATGGAGTGAGCATCTCTGGCTTTCTATACCCTCTATGCCTTACCATATGCCCAGGAACAGCATGGTGGACTGGCTATGATTGACTAAATTCCTCCTTTTGAGTTGTTGTCAGCAGTATTTTTATCATATCTATGAAACGCTAACAAACAAGTCACTACAAAAGGCTTCAGTCAAGATTTGACATCCTTCAGCTTATAGACGTATCCCTCTGACCTTGACTCTCGTCTTCACATGAGGTTTCCCCATGTGTGCATCTATTTCTGTGTATAAGTCTCCCTTATAAGTGAAGACATCTGCCATATTGGGTGTCTGATCTTAGCAACTTCATTTTAATGAAATCACCTTAGGGAGCTACCTATCCCCAAATGAAGTCCCATACCAAGGCTTGGGCATGAAGGATCACAAGACAACCCATGAAGCTGGCATTAATGAGTTAAGCATAGATCTTGTTGCCATCTAATTCTTTCCTATGTCCCTGCTTCCTATCTGAGCCCTATTAGTTCCTATAGGGCTGCGTCCTTGTGACAGTCAAAAAGGTGATGCCTAGAAGTGCTTGAAATGGCATTTAGCACACAGACATTTCCAGTAGCTCTTACCTGTGATTACTACTATTAAAATCTAAATCTGGAAAGTGAGGGTTTGAAATGTTTACAACACTTGGGGTTTTTATAAGCAGACTCAAGTTCAAATAAGTGGACATAGGAGAATGAAATTAAAGCTGACCAATCAGGAACTGGCAGCTAACCAATGGAATTAAAGCTGGCCAATCAGAAACTGGCAGCTAACTAATAGAATTAAAGTTAGCCAACCAGAAACTGACAGCTAAGCTTTGACCAGGATGCCCCATTTTCTTCATCTTGATTCTCATTGCATGTTGCATAATTGGCCCTCATATCCCCTCTGTAGGGCCCTGAACCTCTAATGATCCAGTGCCCCTCAACTTATCAATTGCTCTGTAAATTTGAAAGAAAAGCTTTAATGTACCATGAACCTAAGTGTACCTTTTAATGTTGTTCTTTAGACCTCAAATAATTTATGATTACTGTATTTCTTAATATAGAATAGCATATATCCCATCTTCAAATCCTTTAAAGTAGAGAATACATGTGCCATACAGGACAGCCTGCAGTGACATAGTGGGAGAATTAGGGGTGACTTCTGGAAATTTGCTTTGGGAGGGTTGTCTGTCACTCTTTCATGTTCTGCACTGCTTATCTGAAGCTCTGGCCTGTGCAGTGAGGCCCTACTTCTGGGCAGGATGGTTAGTGTCTCTTCCAAACTCTTCAAATACTCTTCTCATCTCTTTCAATCCAATCCATACAAGTCCAGTTCAATTCGGATGCAGAGACAGAGTTGTAACTCAATTCCTATTTTGGTTTTACAATTCTCAAGGGCAAGCAGACTAGCCC
>JADRCC010554513.1:0-15269 GCA_019843855.1 Hylomyscus alleni | reverse complement strand
AAAAAAAAAAAAAAAATCAGTAGCCCTCATTTATACATGTGGTAAATGGGCCGAGAAAGAAATTAAGAAAACAACACCTTTCACAATAGCCACAATTAATATAAAATATCTTTGTGTAATTCTAACAAAGTAAGTGAAAGACCTATATGACAAGAACTTCAAGTTGCTGAAGAAAGAAATTGAGGAAGGTATCAGAAGATGGAAAAATCTCCCACACTAATGGATCAGTAGGATTAACATAGTGAAAATGGCCAACTTACTAAAAGCAATTTACAGATTCAACACAATTCCCATCAAAAATTCCAACAATTTTTTTTTTGGACCTTGACAGAGCAATTCTCAAAACATATGGAAAAACAAAAATACCCAGGATAGCTAAAACAATCTTGACAATAAAAGAACTTCTGAAGGTATCACCATCCCTGACCTCAAGCAGTACTAAAGAGAAATAGTCATAAAAACTGCATGGTGTTTGTATAGGTACAGGCCAGTTGATCAATGAAATTGAATGGGAGACCCTGTGTAATTTTAATTCTTTTTAAAGTCTTACTTTTAATGATGGTTCTTAAATGACTTAACCTCCCTTTTAGCCCACTACCCACTAGTGGAAAAGAAAGGATGGGGTGGGGGGAGTAGACCTGTTTAGAAAGATTCTTTGGAACAACTCCTGTCTGTGTTGTCTGGAAATCAGCAATTCAGTTCACAGGTTAGTGGCCGTGGCAGCTCTATCCACTTGCAAACACTTCACAGAAACACTAGCAGTCCCGTTCAGTGGAGTTGGTAGAGTTGAGTTAGCAATAGCAGTGACATGACCTAGCAGAGACAGCCAGGCCTCAGCCAACAGGAACGCCAGGAGAAGTTCTCTGCTGTGCCTCTCTCAGTGAAGATCAGCAAAGATGCAAGATCCACAAGTGTTGCACAGCTAGCTGCACCAGCAAGCCAAGCTCTCTCTCTCACTCAGTCGAGTCCTATTTATATCCTCCAAACATCACCTGTCTTTGGTTCTAAGATCATGATAAATGGGACCTCATGATACTAAAAGGCTTCTGTAAGGCAAAAGACACTGTCAACGAGACAAAATAGGTGACTACCTATTGGGAGAGAATCTTCACCAGCCCTACATTTGACAGAGGGTTAATATCTAAAATTTATGAAGAACTCAAGAAGTTAGACCCCAACAACCCAAATAATCCAACTAAAAATGGGGGTACAGAGCTAAACCAAGAATTCTTAGTGAGGAATCTTAAATGGCAAAGAAGGACTTAAAGAGATGTTCAAAGACTTTAGTCATCAGGGAAACGCAAATCAAAACAACTCTGAGATTCCACCTCACACCAATCAGAAGGGCTAAGATAAAAAAACTCAAGAGACAGAACATGCTGGTGAGGATGTGGAGCGTGGGGAACACTTCTTTTTTTTTTTTTTTTTTTTTTTAAAGATTTATTTATTTATTATATGTAAGTACACTGTAGCTGTCTTCAGACGCACCAGAAGAGGGCGTCCAATCTCATTACGGGTGGTTGTGAGCCACCATGTGGTTGCTGGGATTTGAACTCACGACCCTCGGAAGAACAGTCGGTGTTCTTCCCCGCTGAGCCATCTCACCAGCCCCGGGGAACACTTCTTAATTGCTGGTGGGAGTACAAACTTGTACATCCACTTTGGAAATCAATTTGGCAGTTTTTCAGGAAACTGGAAATAGTTCCACCTCAAGATCCAGCAATACCAGTCCTGGCCATATTTCCAAAAGATACCCAACTATAGTACAGGGACACTTTCACAACTATGTTCTTAGCAGCTTTATTTGTAATACTAAGAAACTGGAAACAACCTAGATGTCCCTCAACTGAAGAAAGGGTAAAGAGAATGTATTACCTCTACACGATGGAATACTATTTGACTATTAAAAATAAAGACATCATAAATTTTGCAGACAAATGGATGAATTTGAGAATCCTGAGTGAGGTAACCCAGACCCAAAAGGACATGCACAGTATGTACTCATTTATAAGTGCATATTAGCTATAAAATACAGGATACTCACATTACCCTCAACAGACCCAAAGAAGTTAAACAAGAAGGAAGGCACAAGTGAGGATGCTTGAATTTCCTTTGGAAGTGGGGATACAATAGTCATAGGAGGCAGATGGAGGGAGAGAACTGGGTAGGAGAGGGGATCAGGAGGGGAATGTGAGAGCTCACAAGTTGGGGGGAAGGGCAGGAGAGATGTCCAGAAGGCCATGAAAATGAATGGAAATCTGCAACTGGGGAGGTGGGGAGCGTCTCAAGGACATTCCAGAGACCTAGGGTAGGGGAGGCTCCCAAGAATCAATGGGAGTGATGGTAGCTGACACCCACAGTGGTGGGGCTATGGAACCTGAAGAGGTGACCTCTTAGAGCTGCGCAGGAACCCCAGTGGAGCAATGGGGACACCCATCCACCCACAAAGCTTTCGACCCAAAGTTTATCTTGTCTACAAGAAATACAAAGACAGGGGATGGAGTAGAGACTGAGGGAATGGCCACCCAATAACTGTCTCATCTTGAGAACCATCCCACCAATCACTGACACTATTAATGATACTCTGTTATGTTTGCAAACAGGAGTCTAGCAGATGTGCAGCTCAGTCGTGATGTGGGTGCCAATCAGTTGGAGTGGGGGCTATCTCAAAAATTGTTGCTTGTCTGTAGGATATGTTTTTTTTTTTTTTGTTTTTTTTTTTTTTTGTTTTTTTTTTTTTTAAGCTGGGCTGTCTTGTCTGGCCTCAGTGGCATAGGATGTGCCTAAGCTTGCAGAGACTTGATGTGCTAGAAAAGGAGGGTAGCCAGGCAGGCAGCAGAAGTGGAGGGGGAATGGAGGGAGGGATTGTTATTGGGATGGGGAGCAGCTATCAGGATGTAAAGTGAATAAAGTAAAAATAAAGAAAAGTTTATTCAGAATGAGGAAACCCAGACCCCCAACAGTCAATATAGTATGTACTTTCTTGTAAGTAGATGTTGGCTTTTAACCCTTCTGTAGGCATCCCACAATCCATATAACCACAGAGGTTAGGTAGCTAGTATGGGCCTTGGAGGGAGGGGAGGATTTTCTAAGAAAGAGGAAATAGAATATATAGCTATAGAGAGACAGGAGGGAGAGGAACAGGAGGATGAACTAGGAGGAAGAAGCCGGGTGGTGGTGGCACATGCCTTTAATCCCAGCACTTGGGAGGCAGAGGCAGGCGGATTACTGAGTTCAAGGTCAGCCTGGTCTACACAGAGAAAAAATCCTGTCTTGAAAAACAAAAACAAAAACAAAATAAAACAAAAAAAAAGAACAAGGAGAAAGAGAGGAATGTTGGGGGGTTGTTTTGTACTCTGTATATTCAGATGCTAACTTTTATGCCTGAGATCAATCTAGTCACAGTTTGGATTAGACTATAAAGAATAGTGAAGAATCTCCTGTACAATATGATATAAGGAATGCTCCCCAATTATCTCTGATTGCTTAATAAAAGAACAGCCAAGCATAAGCATTGATTTTTTTTCCCTGAACACTAGAAGAAGCAATTTCATTTATGAGAAGTTCAAACCCTTTGACAACCTTCAAGTAAGTGAGATGTCTTCCAATAAAATGAAACCTCCTACAGGCTGTAAATATCCCTCACACAGCCAACTTTAAGGTCAATATCAAAACTTCAGTTCTGTCAGTAATCACAGAATGAAAGACTGTCTCTGACTCAGCCACTGAAAACTCTCAAGGTTTGGTTTGTTGCTATGTACTGTAATGCTAAATTCTGTACTGGGAGGTTTAATTACCTACCAGTGAATACTCAGCTTTTGTATTGTAAACCTTGTTCCTTAATTTAAAACTATTGGTCAAATAAAAATGGCTATACCCAATTACTGGAGGAATCAGAGGTAGGCGGTTTTTGAGTTACCTGGTTGGGAGTTGCAGAGGTGGGAGAGGATAAGGCAAGGAGAGAGGAAGAAGGATGAGGATGAGAAAAGGAGGCTTCGATGAGGAGAGATGGACAATGAGCACGTGGCCGGGAGAAATAGCAAGTATCTGGGGTACACCACTGGGGACATGGCCCAGTCAGCAGTTAGAAAAGTGGATTAGGGGTTACCCCCTAGTAATTTTCGTTTTTTGTTTTTTGTTTTTTTCGAGACAGGGTTTCTCTGAGTAGCCCTGGCTGTCCTGGAACTCACTCTGTAGACCAGGCTGGCCTTGAACTCAGAAATCCGCCTGCCTCTGCCTCCCAAGTGCTGGGCTTAAAGGCGTGCGCCACCACCGCCCGGCACCCCCCGAGTAATTTTCAAAGCCAAATAAAATAATCATAGTCTGAGTCTTCTTCATTTATAAGCTAGACGGAGTAAATTTAAATTGGTTCAACTACAAAAAAATAATGTCTCAGAGGGAGGTCAGTGCAGGGCCCCAGGTAGCACTGCCATCCAGTGAGGCAGGAAGGTACAGCAGCTGCTGTCTTAGCCAGTCTCTGCCCAGTCACCCCAGTGACAAGCACAAAAGAGGTAGTTTCTCTGAAGCTGTCCTTGAGTAGAATATGGGAAAAACCAAAACCCTAGGTCTTCCACAGACATACATGCAGGTAAAACATCCATACACAAAAGAAATAACAAAATAATAAAAATGATCAACTCACAGGACGGAAGAAGAAATCGCAGATGCGACTGTATTCAGGTGCACCGTGCTGGGAGTGATCTGCCTTTAACCCCTCTCTGGTTGTGCCTTTCTTTTCAGTCCACCTCTAGCTTCCTGAAAATACAATCCAAAAGCTTTGGGCTTTCTAAAGGTATCTGATACTCCTTTTTAAACACTTGCAGGTGCAGAGGTTCAGATTTTAATATTGCAAAGTTTTCTCTGGTTGCTACTGAAAAGACAAATCTCTGTCTTTAGAGTAGAAGAGAGAGATGGTGCCATTTTTACAGAAGTGTGATAGTGGCAGGAATCTTTCTATTATATGTACCAGAAGTTGCCATTACCTTTGCTGGAGTCTAAAAATCTTACTTACAAGCAGTGGGGGTTTGCTTTAACATCTTGCTTTACCTCTGCTATAACAGCAATAGGTTGGTGAACATTTCCTGCTGGAAACTGGTCCCAGCCTGTGCAGCCACATCTAAGTTTGCAATTTGTATGTGGTTCCTGCCTCTTACCAGGAAAAAGCTGGATACCTGGGGGAATCATCTTTGTTTTGTTCTTGGCTGGCACAGAAATATTGCTTTAAAGAGCTGATCTGATCTTATTTCTCCTACAACAGTTACTGTTTGATACACTCTTGGAGTCTTTTGTGAAGGGTGTGTAGACCTGCACTGTTTGAGAGGGTGATCGGCTACAAATGCATGATAGTTGACTGTGATACCCCAATATCTATTCTTTTAGATTCTCTGAGAATTTTTGATATGGCTTTACAAGCTTTAGTCAGGCTTTTTAGTTAAGTAAAATTGAGAGAGCTAGCCTTTCCTACTTGCTTTAGAAGTTAGGAGGCAGTTTTTAAAGCCATCTTGTAGCTATCAACCCTTCCTCAGGAGTTCTCTTTCTACCCAGAAGCTGAAGTAGCTGAGTCAGCACTAGGTTCCTGCTCGCCTCACTGTGAGTGTTTGCAGTTCTGTGGCTTCCCTTAGCTTTTACGCAAGGATAGGAACTTTCCTGTCTTGCTTGAGTTTAGGAAACCCCTTTATACTTGTTTTGGTTTGTTTGCTTATTTTCACCCCTTTTAGGATCTCTTTATCATTTAGTCCCCCAAAAGAAAAAACAAGCAAGCAAACGAGCAAACAAAAACTTGCCAGATACACAGATGGTTTACCACACATAAGGGAATAAATGTAATTTGGCATATTAATGGGATCAAGGACAGAAATTACTTGATCATTTCAACAGATAAAGAAAAAGACATTTGACAAAAATCCAACATCCCTTCATGATAAAAGCCTTGACGAGATTAGAATGGAAAGAATATATTTCAACACAATAAAGGCCATACAACAAAACTATTGCCTTCATTAGGCTAAAATGAGAAAGCCTCAAAGCATGTCCTCTAAGAACAGGAACAAGACAAGGGTGTTTTCTCTTTCCACTCTTACTCAATATGGTATTTAAAGTCTTAGCTAGTGCAATGAGACATGAGAAGGAGATAAGAGGGAAACAAATAAGAAGGCAAGGAGTCACTGTGCACTTGTTTGTAGAAGACATCTTTCTGTATGTACAAGAAGTTAGCTGGATGTGATGGTTGTGGCACTGGGGAGGCAGAGGCAGGCCAATATGTGTGAATTAGAGGCCATCCTGGTCTCTACATGTCGTTTGTAGCGCAGTCAGTACTGCATAGTGAGGCCTCGTCTCAAGCAAGCAAACAAGCAAGCAAGCAAGCCTAAAGACTCCATCAGAAAACTCAGAACTTATAATCACTTTTAGTAACATTGCAGGATACAAAATTAACATACAAAACAGCAGCCTTCCTATATATCAATGGCAAACCTGCAGACAAAGAAATTGGAGAAACAGTTCAACACACATACACACACACATACACACAAATACACTGAGCACACACACACACACAAATACACTGAGCACACACACACACACACAAATACATGCTAAAACAAACAAACAAATTAGAATAAAACCATGAAAAGAAGTGAAAGATCTCTTCAATGAAAACGGAAAAAACCCAACACCTCAAGAAACACTAGAAGAAGATACGCCATGCTGTGAAGATATTAATATTGTGAAGATGGCGGCACTTCCAAAAACAAGCTCTAGATTCAATGAAGCTACCAATCAAGTTTCAGTGACATTCTTCTTAGAAGAGAAAAAAAATAAAATTGGTTGGCAAACACAGACGTTCCCAGATAATCAAAGAAATTCTGAGCAAAAGAATAATGCTAGATGTATCACATTCTTGATTTCAAGTTTTGCTACAGGACCATGGTAACTAAAACAGCTGTACTCACACAAACAGTCATGATCTATGGAACTAAAGACCCAGATTCTAACTCACACAGCTACAGATACCTTAAAAAAAAACAAAGATGCTAAAAATGTATAATGTGGAAAAGACAGGCTCTTCATCCAAAAGTTCTGCAGAACCTAGATATCCATACACTGAAGAATGAAACTAGAACTTGTATAAAACTCACCTCCAAACAAAGCCAAGGCATGAATGAAAGACCAGAAATCCTCAAACTGTTAAGGAAAAAGTAAGACTCATCCTTTAAGACCCAGGCATAGACAGGGACTTCCTCAGCTGGAGTCTAGTCATGCAAGAAATAACACTATTGATAAACTGAACCTAAGGAAATGTAAAAGCTTCCACACAGAAAAAAAAATTAATCAAGTGAAGAGGCAGTCTACGGCAATCTTTGTCAATTAAATACCAAGCAAAGGATTAGTATGTAGAATATAGAAGATTAAACAAAACAAAACACATAAACAATGAGAAATCAAACAACCCAGTCAGTAAATGGGCTAATGAAAATAATAGACAGTCCTAAAGGTGAAGTGAATATAGCTACCAAGCATGTACAAGTGTGTCCAACAACAGCAACAAAAGACCAATAAAAATCACATTGGGATTCCATCATCACTGAGACAGGATGGCATAAGAAAACACACAACAAGGAGAGCCAGCAGGTGGTTCAGAGATTAAAAGTGCTTGTTGTACCAGCCTGAGAACTTCACTTTGATTCTTGGATCCTAAAGAGGAAGGAAACAACCAACGCCTACCTGTTCCCCCCGACTTCCACATGTTAACTGTAGCAGGTATGTACATGGGTACACACAAGCATATACAACTACTACTTATAATAATAAAAAACTGTAAATGCACAAATTAGGTAAGGTGGGACAGACTTGTAGCTTCAGCACTCGGGAAGCTGAACCTGGCAGATCACTTCAGCACAGGAGTTCAAGGCCAGCGTGGAAAAGACAGCAAGAAGCAAATCAAACAACACAGAAATTAAAACAAACAAACAAACAAAAAACCCCAAAACTCAAAGAAAGATGACTGAAAATAAAACCAAAGGCAACCAACATTTACCGAGAAAATTAAATCATAAGGCTTGGTGGTTAGGGGTGGGAACTGCTCTCGCAGAGACCCTGAGGTCAGTTCCCAGCACCTATGTCAGGAAGTCCACAACAACTTCGAATTTTAGTGCCAGGGCTTCTGCACTCATGTGCATATACCCATCTCTCACCCCCCACAATTAAAAATAATAAAAATAAATCATTAAAAAAAAGAATGTTAAATCACCTGCAAGATTTTTCTCCCTTAATTTAGTCCACAGGGCTTTTTTTTTTTTTTTTTTTGATACCTCAGTGCTAAATCCCTCTGTGTGGCCGAGGTGTCGAGGCAGAGTCAGGGGGAACATGCAGGCATTGGTTTATTTCTGTCTCTTGAGCACTGGAAATCCCGACAGGTTTGCTTCATCTTCTGACATCACCCTCTGCCTTTTCATAAAGTGAGAGGATCTTAAGACCAATAGGCATCCCACCAGGTTTCTCATATAAATAGAGAATTCCGTTGAAGTTTCTGATCTAATAATCCACATGTCAACGTCTCTACCTGGCATTTACTTAATGAACTCCTTTTCTTGTAATAACAAAACAAATTGATTAATCTGAACTTGATCATCTTTTCTGGCCTTTGTTAACGTGTTCATAACACAGAGCATATAACTTAGTTGTTAATCTTAGTTGCTCTACAACACAAAGGAACTATCAGCATTTCTGCACTGAGGTGACATTTGCTATGACAAGGTGACACAGGAAACTTAGGAGCAGACTTAGAGTCAGACTAGAGTTTCGCGCTATCCTCTCATCCCTCCATCACTCGATGCCTGCTAGCCTAACAGCCGTTCTTATGTTGCCCATTGCAATTCTATGGGGACTAGTCTATACACCTCATTTATTTTCAATGAGCCCCCAGTGTTCCCGTGTCAATGCCACAAAGTAGCTAACTTGCAGTTGAATTGGATGGCGTATGCTCTTATCACTCAAACCCGAGCTTTGAAAAGTGTCCCCTGAGCAAGTAGGTTAGTCAAGAGCTTTGCAGAAGATCTGGAAAAGACGCCTCAGTATCAGCTGACAATTCTTGCTCTGTGGCTTATCCACAGAATGAAAAATAAAATGGTCCCTGTGCCACAAGACTATTGTGGGGTTAAAATGAGATGCTCTTAAGCATTGTACCCAGAATACAGCAAGTACTCAGTAGATAATGCTCCCGTTCCTGGGCAGAAAAGGAAAAGAACACCATTTTTTCAAGGTCATTGTTAAAACTTAGGTAGGTAGCCTGGAGCTTGATCATTAAGCATGATCTTTAAGCATTCATCTAGTTCCACTGAAAGATTAATTTGATTGAAACAAGGTATATTGTTACACCTTTGATATACTATGATATACTTTAAGTATCTCTAATTTAACTTTAAAGGAATGAAGTGGGCTTTCTATTGGCTATAGTGCCCGCCAAGTGTAGTGAGAAAAAACGGATGTTCAATTCTTACTTCTATCTTAAAAACAACAACAAATGCTGTTGACGTGTGCAGAGTACTAGAAACTTCCAACAGCAAAGGAAACCAGATCTCCTCTGAGATTTGGTGGTTACATATTGAAAGCAGTGACGGCAAAAATTTGCTAGAGAACAAGCCAGGTGCGACAGCAAGAAAGCGAGTCCAATACTGAGAAATTATTTGCAACACTTACGGTTCTAAGAGGATTCTTCTCCCTTAAAGTCAGACTGAAGTTCAGAGTTTCCCATCCCGTCTAACTAACCACGGAGACATTCAAGAGCCATGAGGCTTGAATCAGAGTATACTGCTGTGCCTAACAAAGGGAAAGCTGAGGACTCATTGAATCAGGCGTGGGGATGCACGAAAAGGGGCGCTGAATGGATGTAGCGCCCCTTTTCGTGCATCCTCCACGCCTAATTCACTTACGGAGAATGGGAATCCAATCTCTCTTTCCCTTTCTCCTCCCTCTCACCTCTACTTTTAAAACAGCACCTCATTCTGTAACTAAGAAGTGATCCCCTGCCTCAGTCTCCAATTGGGCCTAGGCACAATTGGCTCCCCACCCTTCTATATCTTGGTCTAGGGCACCAGCCACTATCCTCATCCCAGGGAAGCCTGTGAGGCTCAATCTGAGGACTAGTCAGTGCCCACGGGTGAAGGGAAGTCGGTCTCTGGACCTCAGAGCTGCGAGGTCGCCTTACCGGGTTCCTCCGCGCTCGCCCGCCCGGTGCCTCCACTCACCGGAGCTCTTCCCGCGCACAGGACGCGGAGAGGGATCCCGGCACCTGCTAGCCTAGCGCGGCGCCATCGTTGGAATCCACGCGGCGGCGTGGTCCTCCGGTGCGGTGGCCATGGGAAGTGTCCAGGCGGGGGTGCCTGGCCCTTGGGGAAGTCCCTCGTGCGCTCTCACCACGCCCGCGGCGAGCCGCAGAGGGAGGGTTTAAAACTAAGTGAGAAAGGAACCAAGGCGTGTGACCCCAGCCGCCAGCACCCAGCGTGCTTAGTGCGGTTCTGAGAAAAAAGGGAACTTGCCCAGTGCAGGGGGCATGTGCCACAAAATGACAAGGCTGACGCGCGAACCGTCCATTTACCAACTCGTTAACTAGCACCTCATTTACTTAAAGGCGCCTTTAAGGACATATAAAACAGAAACTGGACTTTAAGCAAAACACACTTGAGAAACTATTTCTTATCTGTGTTCACATTGACAGTCCATCACGCGTAACTAACCTTTTTATTTTCCTCATTATCGGCAGATGAACATATAAGCACATGCGTTGCTGCTGTTCCATTCCCCCTGCAACCCCCCCCCCATGTCACCAGCCTGACTTAGACCCCAGCTTTTCTGCCTCCTAATTTGCCAGACGTTAAAATTGGAAAAACTGCACATGTAGAATACCTAACTTGCAAATAGATTGTGCCACATGTACTTTACGTTATTGTGCAAGGACTACAAACAGCTTTAAAATTTCAGATCAACACTCCTTTGTAACAAGATGGTTCAGAGCTGTGGAAATCTTTGGTATAACAAAGTTAGCAGAATTGTCTCAGTCAAAAGTAAATAATGTAAACCAGGAGTAGTGGCTCTCACTTGTAATCCTAAGCAGGAAGGCTTCAGTAAACTCCAGGTCCACTTGAATTATGGAATAAGGATTAAGTCACTAATTGTTTTTAGAGTAACAAATATTTCAAAATCTTGGTAATATAAGATTGTCCATAAATGCTACTTAATTTTTTTCTGTAAAATATTAAAAAAACTCAAATTTATAGGTTTAATGGTGCTAGCTAAGTAACATATACACCAAGTGAGAATAAGCTAAATAAATAATGAGTAATAAAGACATAGTAGCTCCTAGTTAGTTGAAAGGACAGCTGGTAATATCAGAGATGACATGATATTAAAATTATAGAGGCCAAATATGAATGACAACCTTGTGTTCTTTATGGGTTAGGTTATTTTTCAAGTTTTATTTAGCTTATTAACTCATATATGCATATATAATAAAAAGGAGCTGAACATATATTAGAACTGGTTTTAAAAATCCCTTTTTATTTTCTGAAGGTGTATACAGTCTAAAATGCTGAAAGACCACTGGTTACCAACCTCCATCTAGAGTACCTTACATCACTACTATCAGATGCTAATTGCTTTAAATATTCCTGAGACATTTTATTTACCTCGGAGTAGGACATGAAAGTTTAAGAGGCAAGTTTATATTTGACTGTGAAGCAAGACATCAACTATTGAGAATACAGCCTTCTTTGGTTTTTATCTTTCTCCAGAGGCAAATCAATAAGATGGTCTTTCTATCATAGCATAGAAGAATGTTTTCAGTCTATGTCTGTCTATTAATTTAGGGTTCAGATCAACTAAGAACTTGTACCAATAGCTATGCGTAAGAGTGATTCTCTCATGCTACTCACTTTCCAGGTTTTCAGTTCCTAGAGCACAGGAATCCCATGTGCCATGTCTATTCTCCTGCCTCTAGCACTGCCATACTGGAGGGTACAGGGTGGGAAGCTCACTAAAATTATATCGAGTTGAATTAGCCCTTTTCCAAAAGAGCTCATTCTCTTTGGCATTAAACAATTTCTAAGTATTTGGAATTTTCAAAACTTTGAACAGTTAAAAAGTTGTTGAAGAACTACTCTATTCTTAGCAAGTCTGTGACTGTCTTACCAGTGCAGAACTTCTGCGTTTCTCCCTCCATTCTCCTCCTCCTCCCCTTTGAAGGTGACTGCTTGTTAGTTAGAGAGAAAAGAGACGCTTGCTTGTGTACTTTCTAAAGAGCAAGACTAAGGCAGTGGAGGCGGTTGATGTAAGGCAACAGGAGCCCAACATGTCAACCAAAATGTCAGCATGTGCCTGTGATATGGCCTTCTGCAAATGAGAAACTCAGCTAAGTGCATAACCACAGTGACACTGGTAGAGGCTTTTCTAGGAAACAGCTCAGTTTCCATTTCTGGCATGTTTTTATTCCTTCAAATGTTGTCTTGCTTCACTGTTGACACTCAGCGTCTTCATTCAAGAGTAACTGAGCATGTCTTCTGCTTAAAGTGCCCCTAGGATAATTATTAAGAGGTCGTTGTCAACATGGAGATTGCAAATATTAGATAGTGCAGCTACTAATTAAACATGTCAAGAAGGTGTGGTGTTTGAATAAGAAGTCCCCCATAGGGAACTAACATTCAAATGTACAAGCTTAAGGGGGCCTTCTGATTCTAACAACATAAGTTTAACCACTCTGGCTCCTACAATTCTTCCACTCACTCTTCTAGGTTTCTCGAGTTCCAAGGGGAAGGACCCAATAGAGATCTCCAATTTGGATTCTTTGTTTAATGTTTAGCTCTGGGTCTCTGAATCTTCTATCAGCTGTCAGATGAAGCCTCTCTGATGACAATTGGGCTAGGTACCAATCTATGAGTATAGCAGAATATCATTAGAAATCATTTTATTCTAGTATACGGGCTATCCATCATCTGACTCCTGGTCATCCAGGCATGGGCTCCCACTCATTGAGAGGGCCTCAAATTATACCAGTCATTGGTTGATGTGATGGCTGACTTGACTACCTATGGAATAAACTACAATTCAGAAATGGAGGGCACATCTGTGATCCAGATCTTGAGGTATAGTGGCCATGAAAATCTTAGGCCCATGCCAGGTAGTACATGCCTTTAATCCTAGGAGACAGAGGCAAGCAGATCTGAGTTCGAGGCCAGCCTGGGACAGAGCAAGTTCCAAATACAGGTGTGGCGGCACACACCTTTAATCTGAGCCCTTCTGCTAGAGGCCTACATAAGGGCAATGGAAAAGGAAGTGTTCATTCTTCTTTGTCTTCTTGCATTTACTTGCCAGCACATCTGTTGAAAACTACTTCTTCAGGATTCCAGTTTATACAGAAGACCAGTTGAAACATGTAGTCTGGTGGGACCTAAGCAACTGAGATGCCAAAGCTTTTAAGTTCAGACTCCATTTTAGAGAACCTGACCTAAATTTGAACTCAGGTAAACTAACAGGCTGGTACCTCGCATTAATTTCCAAGTTGCCCCCCCAATAAAACCTGAGCCTAGCTCCAGTCTCTAGGCTGTTCCCCAACACGACCTGAGTTTCAAGGTTACTCCCCCAACAAGACTATTGTCTCCAGGTTATTCCCCCAACAAACCTTAACCCCAGGTTAATAAGCCCACACCCTGCCTCATGACCACTAATGTAGAGAGGAACAGAAGGCAAGTTTATGATATGACTCCCAGCACCAGCCAGTTCTGTTAAAGGCCACAGTAGCTTTTCAATTAGCTGCTTGCACACATACTCCCTGCTTGCTGCTTACTATAAAGTGTTGCCTCAAATGTCTATTGGAGCTCCTCCACCTCTAAAACCATCCTGCATGACTGTGGTGCATGGGGTGGGAGTGCCTGAGCTGGCTCAAATAGAATAAAGACCCTGCTGTGAGTTGCATCAGATCAGCTCCTTTGTGTGTTTTGGGGGATTACTAACATTTCCCTGGCACAACACAACTACTAGATTCTTGGACTGCCCATTCAAATGTACTCATTGTTGGATTAGTTGGACTGCTGACTGCAAGTCATTCCAGTAATTTCCCTTAATATACAGAGACAGTCCATAAGTCTCGTGACTCTAGAGAACCCAGACTAATTCAGTTGGCCACTCTCCCAAGTTCTGCAGCTCCATTGTGTATACTGTGTCACGCCTACTCTCGTAATTTTATAGGCAGCAGCATAGATTGCAGGTCAAAGATTTTGTGGCTGGGTTGCTGTCCCAGTCCCACCGGTGGAAGCCTTGCCTAGTTACAGAAGATGGTTGGTTCAGGCTCCACATCCTGCGTTGCTAGGAGTCCTTGCTAGGGTCATCCTGGTAGAATTCTTGGAGTTTCTACTGCCCTATACTTCCACATAGTATCCCAATTTCTCTCCAGTTCCAGTGTTCTTTTCCCTTACTCTCTCTCTCCATCCTTTCCCACTACCCGATCCCTCCTGCTCCTATTCCCACCTGACCTCAGACCACCTGCAAAATTTATTCTATTTCTTCTTCCAAGGAGATCCATGCATCCCCCTTAGAGCTCTCTCCTTGTTAGTTAGCTTCTCTGGGTCTGTGGATTGTAGCATGGTTGTCAATTACTTAACAGCTAATATCGACTTATAAGTAAGTATATACCATGTTTGTCTTTCTGGATCTGGGTTACCTCACTCAAGATGACCTTTCTTAGTTTTGACCACTTACCTGCAAATTTCATGATGTCATTGTTTTTAGTAGCTGAGTAATATTCCATTGTATAGATAGATCACATCTTCTTTATCCATTCTTCTGTTGAGGGACATTAAGGTGCTTTCCATATTCAGGCTATTATGAATAAACCTGCTATGAAAACAGCTGAGCATGTATCTTGGTGGTAGGAGGGACCATTATTTGGGTATATGATCAATAATGGTGTAGCTGGGTCTTGAGGTAGTTCAATTCCCAGTTTTCTGAGGAAGTGCCATATTGATTTCCATAGTGGTTTTATAAATTTGCACCCTCACCAGCAACAAAGAAATGTTCCTCCTCTTCCACATCCTCACCAACATGAGCTGTCACTTGTGTTTCTGTGTGTTTCTGATCTTAACCATTCTGAAAGATTTAAGATGAAATCTCAAAGTAGTTTTGATTTACATTTCCCCAATGGAAACATTTTTTTAAGTGTTTCTTAGCTATTTGAGAATCTTCTATTTAGATAGGTGCCCCCTTTTAAAAAAATGGATTATTTG
>JADRCC010554500.1:0-11529 GCA_019843855.1 Hylomyscus alleni | reverse complement strand
TCTAGGATTCCAGCCATGCCTCTTCTTCTAAAAGTCCCAAAAACTGTACCCCTCCTACTTAACTCTAGAATGCCCCACTCTTACTGCTGAGATGTCCTAGTTATTTTCTCAAAAGGGATTCTGACAGCTGTGCCCAGGAACCTTCTCCTTCCTTACCTCTGCTCCGCAGCTTCTCCATAGAGTGATGGTATACGAAGCTGTATCTAAGCATTAGGAATCTAACTTCCTCCTGTCTTCTCTGAAAGGAGGAGATTCACCTAAGTACCCAGGATGATGTGAGATGTCTCTGTAATCTCCTGCTTCTCCTCCTCTCCCTGCCTCCAACTAAACACCAATGCATTTTTATTTGTGAGAAAGCTCGCAAAGATATACACATTCTTAAAATCAACTTGTTTCTTAGAGTAAAAGACATGACATTGTGAAAACGTGTGCCCTGTCACAGTCATTCCACACTGAATGTGGCTCACCTGGGTAAGGCAGGACCCAGGAGACTCTTGGTTCAAATACATGCCAACACTATCTGATCTGTCAATCATGAACACTTTAATCATTGACTCCACATCCTAAGAATATGCCATGAACAGCCAGTTGGCTCCTTCTGGCATTAACTTAAACTCAGAATAGAAATAGCAACAGCATCTATTATATCTTATGTGGACTAAACTGATATTCACTGTGCCTATACTATATGTGTTTCGTGGGAGACCCCTCTTAGATGCATAGGCCCACCTCTAGCCTTCCATGGGAAATGCTGGAAGAGAATGTACTGTCACACCATGCCATGGTCCTATCTCCAGAAAGGACAAGAAAAGTAACAACATCATGTTGAGGATCTATATGGAACACACTCTATTCAAATATACTTAGAGGAAAGAAATTTCTTTTTAGAAACCATTACCATGTTATCACAGAGCCTAAAAGCTAAGAAGGTAGCATTGGTCCTGGGAATCATGTTAGTAGATGTTAATAAGTTCCAGAAGCAAATATATAGGACATGGGGAGGTCAGACACGACAGGTCCATAGGCACAGGTGAAATATTTCTATTATTGTTGTCTTTAAGGGATGATAATTTCTAAGCTACTTTGTAAGGCTTGAAGGTCATACATCTCCCCATGTTTCTGCATGAATATGTGATACTCATTAATATTTTTTCTTCTAGAATCCTAAATGATGAACGTAATTTCCCATGGGATAGAGATGTAATATTCACTGTTCCTGGACATATCTTATGCTAGGTCCTGGCTTCTCCTATGTCAAGGAGGCTTTGGGAATAAGATAGGCTGTGGTCCAGCAAATTCAAGTCACCTCATGAGGATCCACAGGTAAAACAAAAAGAGCTGCCATGTAAGTTTTAGGTTAACACAAATCATTGTTTGGTATTCTTTTCTTTACACTTGGGAACACAAAAGTCATGTCCAGTTGAAATTGCTACAAACAGAACTTAATAGAGGCACCTTTAGGTTCATAGTTCACAGTGTGGTTCTAGCAATCCTTCAAAGCTGGTACCTCTTTCTAAACTCTGAAATAACTCAGACAGAAAAGTTTGCACAGCTATTTAAATATATTAGAAGATTCAGTGACCCCCTCAAGACCTGTATAATGATTTCAAGGTACGTGATTATGTTAACTGAATCTGTGGGTCTCTGTCTGTCTTGCCAACCTCAGAAAAATCTCCCTGCAGAGCCCTGTTCTCAATAGCTGGCACTGTAGGCATCCCTGGGCTCGTCCAATTCAATTTAGAACCTGACAAATCTTTACCATCAAATCTAAAAGAAACTGCTGGTTAGGGAAAATAAGAGAAATGCTGTTTTCAAGACTGAATGAAACCTAAAAACCTCAAAAGAGGAGGCAAAGGGGAGGAGGGGAAGGAACAGGCAGAGGAGGCAAAGGGGAGGAGAAGGCAAATGGGAAGAGGAGGAAGAAGAAAAAGGAAGGGGTAAGACAAAGGGAAAGACAGCATCATGAAATCCTAAGTACTAAAAACAAACTCTCAGAGAACACTGCCAGATTTGACTTGATGAGAAAAACGATCATATGCATTTTTGAGAAATGAGCTATATACATACTAAGTATGAAAAATACATATAAATATATTTACCAAAGAGAAACATGTTTACCAGGATAAAAATGGTAAGGCTAGCAAGACTGGAAAGCAAGACAGTTTGTTCTCAATTGCTGTTCAGTAAACTATTTCAACAGAAGGAATATAGTCTTCCAGTTGGCACTGTCCTTTCCAGCCCACTGGGCAAGCTAAGTCTGCATCAGTGAAAACTCACACATCACGAGAGTCAAAGGTGCCGTGACCTTTTCCTGAACATTAAAACGGCTCATTTGAGACAATTTAATAATCCACAACAAAAAGGAAGAAATAGTCTGTGTAGTCATATCATATTTTATTCTTCTCCCCATGAACTAGGATTCTCCTGCAGAGGTAAAGGACACAGCAGCATGAGAAAAGGGTACTCTGGCTGCCTCAAACCAACTCAAGTTCTACAGGTTGTTGATTCCATGCAAAAGTGGCACTCTACCCAGGAGGGCATGTCATCTAGGAACTTGGTCAGAGGTGCAGGGTGTTCAAGTCTCTGTCAGAACTGGGAGATCACCAGAGACTCTGTGGGGCAGTGTTTATGGATCCTGGTGAGGCTGAATCTGTTACTAGGTGCTAAAGGGGGTCTCTGGTGAAGCCTGAACAGATTTTTCTACTAAAAAAAAGTAAAGAAGACCATGAAACAAAGATCCTCACACATGTGAACTTGCTGTAGATACTGGTGTCATTTCAAAGAGAGGAAACTACCTCAAGGGTGTGGCCAGCTAGAAAGAAGCCAACGTGAGTTCACATAAGGATTGTGTTTCTGCCCTTTGAGTTAATTTACATTTAAAAGGTGTGTCACTATGTGGGGTGCTCATATTCACCTATGAATTCCTTCCTTTCCCAAGTCTGGAGTAGTTCTTTTACAGGATGTTTTAAATGAGGTTGGATGACATTTAACCTTCTGGGATGCTGTTGCACTTTGGAATTCCTTTTCTACTGGCAAAGAGTCCAGGTCACAGTTTCCACAGCCCAGCTCAGCTTCCTGTACCAAATCTACTGTGAGATAGGATGCAGCCACTGATGTATGGCAGGCTTTAAACCTGAAGAACTCTGGAGTTTTTACTGGCAGCCAGTGGACAGTTTCAGCCAATAACTGCATGAAACCAGGTAGAAGGCAACAGGTCTTAATCTGTCTATTCGCATGGATGGGGCTACATCCCCATTGTTGATAAAGCCATGGTTATAACCTCTCCAGTCTCTGGGACCTAGCTCTGTTCCTTCATGACTCTAAAGGGGGGAGGCTCCTCTTTCTAGAGGAGAGTACTAGGATTGCTACAAATGTAAGACATAACATCTGGACAAAGTAGGACTGCCCTTTTGAATTACAGTTGAATTCCCCTCTTTGGACCACTGAAGTTGAATGTCATGGAGAGTTGAGTGAATCCATCAACTTCCTGGTACCAATACAGGGAAGCTGCTTGGTGACTTCACTGGTTGTATTCCATCTGTGAAGGGTACAGATCCATGAGTCTCTATTTGAGGAACCTTCCATGTCTGAGTCATCAATACTTGTTATCAATAGCACCCTTAAGATCTGTGCTATAACATAGGCCTGTCTCATGATCCCAAGTTAGACAGTAGGAACTGCCTTCCCCAAATGCCTTCCTGATACTGGTGCCAGGTTGACCAGATGGCTGTGTTGGAGAACACTCAAACCCATTACTTTCTGGGCTCTGCAAAGAAGTGCTGGGTTTATCTGAGGACTGCACACCAAGACTGTCTTTTAGTTTTCTCTTGGCAAAAGCAATGTTGGGATTCCCCAACAAGTCCAGCCAGGAGCTGCAGGGACTGGCAGGCCCAGCTTTGGATTCCGTACTCACAGCCTCTAAGCTCAGTTTACAGGTAGCTGTTGTTTGGTCATTTCTATATCTGAGATGCTGTGTGGGATATTCCTTGGCCTTCCCAATTCTCATTGTGGGGGAGGGGTATCACCCCTACTTTACAGATGAGGAAGCTGAGGATATAACAAATACCCAGTGAACCTTGTCTTCCTGGTCAAGATCTTGACTCTACACAAAATGTAACTGCCCATCAGTTTCAGGCCATGAGACCTTGGAGTCAGAACCAATTCACCAACCATCAGCAAAGCAAAGAAAGAAAAACAGGGATGCTGTTGGACTTGTGAAGCTCTTCAGAAACTCAAGAAACCATGATGGGTACATAAGACAGGGGATACATCTGTGAACCACACCTCTCCTCCAAGCAGGATATACTTGGAAGGAGGGTGCCTTGTCTTCCCAGAGTGATGTGCAAGGAGAATAGGAGGCAGAGTGTCATGACTGATAAGTGGGCAAAGGATGGTGTCTCTAGCATAATTTAGATAAAAGTGAGGAAAAAAATGTGTAACTCAGAAAGCAGTTCTCTTGAGGAGAGCACAAAAGGGATAGAAGAAAAGGTCCAAGAGTCCCACAGATGTCCTGCAGCAGGGAAGTGCTTCTCTTCCTTCCAACCCCACCACATTTCTCATCACATTTCCAGACTTCAGGTTCCGCTTTAAGATAACAAACCCTGAGCTTTGCACATCCCAGGTGCCCTGGCCTTCCCTCTAGGAGCCACAATCTTTTCTAAACATTGATTAGTGACCCACATTTATGATGGGGATTCCCAAGGACAATGATGCATCTATCAAGTGGCCCTGGGTCCAACACACCTTGAGTGAGAGATGATAGGGACAGTAGGTAGATCTCAGAGACATAGGGGGTCTTAAAGACCCCCTTCTTCACAGCTTCCCAACTGTGAAGAAGGAGCAACACTGTGGCATCCATGGCTCCTCCTACATGCCTATTTCACAGGCAAGAAAAACTGAGTCGCAGTCTCAGGTCAAAGCACTCGGGTCACTGAGCTGTGCAGCCCTGACGTCTCCACCACCGTGCTATAAACACACCATTAGCGTCTACTTTTGGTGTGCATTGTGACATTTGACTGATGCTAGCAACTTACAGATGTTCACATTTTTACTAGGGCATGAAATCTACTCTGGTAGATTCTGAATCTAGGTGCAGTGAGCTGATCACTCACTGACTGGCAGGACTCTTCCAGAAGGAAGTATGTCTCTGAGCTTTGTGCAGACATCCTCAAGACTCAGTGCTGGGGAGTGCAAATCACTTCGCTCCAAAGTCTCTTTTGAACACATACGGTCATAAGGCATCAGAAGTGATTATAATCTGTCCTATCAGAATCTCCCTTCACAAAAAGAGGCATGCACAGAAAACACGTGTCCTATCACCCATGCATGCCTCCCTGCCTATGCTCCTGTTTCTTTGCTCAGAAAAGAAAATAAAGAGGTTGGGGTGATGGCTCAGTCAAGTGTTTGCCTTATAACCATAGGACCCAAAGTCATGTAAAAAACAACAACAACAACCAGACATGGGGACATGCACAGCAATGCTAGCATTGGGCTGACTGAGATATGTGGGGTCTAGATCTCAGTGGCTGACCAGCCTGGTCTAATCAAAGAATTCCAGGCCCATGAGAGATAATGTCTCAAAAAAAAAAGTACACAGTACCTGAGGAACAATATCCAAAGCCTATATGCACGTGCACACATATCTATATATGGATGTGTACATACACACATACACAGAGAGAGAGAGAGAGAGAGAGAGAGAGAGAGAGAGAGAGAGAGAGAGAGAGAGAGAGAGAGTTGTTCAACATCACTGGCCATCAGGGAAATGAGGATTCAAGCCTCAGTGAGGGTGACTCTTTTAGAAGATAACAGGCAGGTGTAGTGTAGGATCTTGGAACCCCAACACACTGTTGCTAGGGCATGCAGCTGCCATGCAAAGCAGGAGGGAACTGCTTCAAACAGTTAAAAATAGAACCACCTTATGTGCCAGCATCCCCACTGTAGGACTGTATTTCTAAGAACTGGTAACAGAATATTGAGGGATATGTGTTCTCCCTGGGTTATTCCATTGTCCTTCCTAATAGCTGAGATGAGAATGAGTCTATCAGCCAATGACTGGATGAATAAGGGGAAGGTCTAGCTATACGGTGGAGATTATGGCATGGAGTGTGAAATGAATCACTTGTGAAAGGGAAAGGTTAAGAGGTAAGTCAGGGCAAAGCACCACTCTCTCCAATCCCAAGATAGTGTCAGTGTGAGTGTGGCTGTGGGTAGTACCATCATGTGGCTGTGGGTAGTACCACTGTGTGGCTGCAGGTCCCACCATTGTGTGGTTGTGGGTAGTACACTGTGTGGGTATAGGTACTACCACTGTGTGGCTTTTGGTAATGCCATTTTGTGGCTGTGGACCCCAATCAACACATCCACCATGATATACATAATTGGCCTGACCCCAGCCCCAGAGTCCTCCCACAGCATCTGCCCCTTCCATCCTCCTCTTCGTGCTTTCAGGCAGAGGACAAGTTGGAGAACCTGGAGGCCACAGCATCTGCAGTTCCTTCTCTCTCTGTACCAGGTGAGCAGCAGGAATGCTCTGTTCAAGGAAGCTTCTGGCCACTGGGAGTCTGCAGGTAGAGGACTCTCTCTACTCCCCAGTTCTCTCTGGTGCAGCCTGGTTAAGGTAATGAAGCCAGCAGCCAGTGTAAGTGCTCCCTCAGGCCCCCTCACTCACCAGCAAGCACTGGGCAGCAAGAGAGGAGACAAAGGAGCTGTTTTCTATGTGTTGAGGTCCAGTGTCATCAGGACTGGAAAATCTATCAGCTCTGGGATGTAAAGTGGATGTCTTTCTCCCAGAGCAGCCCTGAGTAACACAGACATGCACAGACAACCCCTACTAGGGGGAGGAATATGTGTGTCTGTTGACCACTCTCAATGCCCATTAAGTACTGAGTTTAAGTCCCCCTGAAAAAGTTGGTTGTCTCACTCACCCAGCTCTCTAAGCAACCCACCTTTCCTATGATTGAAAAGTTTTCTGTGACTTTGCCTCGCTGGTTCAGTGCACAGAATATTCTTCCAGATTTACTGTCTACAAATAGCCATATTCTTGCCCAACTCTCTAGCCATTTTCCTGAGGCTCTGTGATGGATAAAGATCCAGATGTCCATTTCTTCCTGATCCTTCTCCATCACCAGTGACCCCCTCATCCAGAGGCTTGGTACCCTGTGTATGACTTAGCTTACAATACAAAAGACAGGTTCAGGCACATGGTCTATGACTGCTCATGTGAGAATGAGTGGATCAGCTAGGACAGGCTGTATTCTCTAAGTCAAGTGCCTTCACACTCTGATGACAACACCCAGATAAAGGACCTGGAGGAGATGCTTAGAGATCTCAAGTGTAACACCTTAGTTAAGCTTCTTCCTTACACAACTCCTGCTGGGTCACGGTGCCCAGGTATGCACTGGGACCCTTCCCATCACAGACCCTGAGATACAGCACGCATCTTCCAGTAGTAACCATCAATAAACCTTCGCAATTAAGAATTTTAGCTGGGAGTTTTAGCAATGAACATACCCAGAAAGCCTGCAAGAGTTGTAGGTCATAAAGGACAGAGAAAGAGCCCTCCTTCAGATGGTTCTAAACACCACCAAAGCTAACTGAAGCCACTCTGTGTGGCAAGCATGCGGCCAAACTTCCCACAGATGCCAGTCTCCTCTGCCCATGCATCCCTGAGAGGTAGACCTAGAAAACCATGAAGACCTACACAGTGCCCTGCCAAAGATAGATTTCTGCTCCCTCCTCCTCTGTCTCTAGCTTTGGACACATGGGGAATTCTGGAGAGAAGCACCTGCCAAGCTAAGCCTAGGCTTGTCTTAGTCCCATCTCCACCCACACCCCCTGTTGCAGAAAGAGCATGGTGAATTCTTTTTCCACTTAAAAAGGCTATGCAGCCGATGATCGTTGCGTTTGCCACAGTGGGTCAGGTCGGTACACAGCAGATACAGCAGTGAGACTCACGCTTTCTTGGGGCTGTGGTTTTCTTTGGCCACCTCTACCCCTCAGCATGTGGCATTCCTAGGCTGCAGCATTGCAGAGAGAGGGAGAAAAAAACGAGGAGTTGGCCAAGGGCTGCCTGGCACTCCTGGGCCCCTTGGGCCTCACTTTGAATGAGTGGTAGGAGCAATTCCCTGGTATTGAACAATTTCACAAACCAAATTTAAACTTCAATCTCAGCTTGAGACTTCACAAAGTATAATTTAGTGACACAAAATCAAACAGAGCCCCTGGCCCTGAATTTCCTGGGAATGCCTTCAGAATTTCATGGAAAGAAAACAACAACAACCAAAATGTGTGTATCGCCTTCAGAAGAACATATGTCTGTAAACTTGTATAAACACACAATCATACACCAAATGATTCACTCTCTGATATACCGCCAACAGCTTGAACTTCTTACTTGAGACTGGCACATCTCTCCCTTGATCCTGTGGTGATGGTTCAGCTGCTCTGTATGATTCAATGCTGCCGTGCACAGAAAATAGTATACATATGACACATATGACACAAAGTTCTTATTAATTCTACTTTAGGATAAATCACATATATTTATTTTGAAGCACATGTATCATCTTGTATGGTTCTGTTAATTTTTTTCTTTTATCAAATACGACTTTTCATACAATATGTTCTCACTATGGTTTTCTCTCTGCCAGGGCTTCTTCCCAGTTCTTCTTCACCCCTCCCCTCTTGCTCATATCCACACCCTTTCTGACTCTTTTTAGAAAACAAACAGGCATCTAAATACTACTAATAAAATAATATAAAAATAAAGCAAAAGCAGACAAATAACAACAGGACAAAACGAACAGAGAGGGAAAAAAAGAGCTGAAGAAAAAGCATGAGAAAGACATCTACAGAGACTCCCATGTCCACAGACACACGGGAACCCTGTAAAAACACAAACCTGGAAGGCATAACATATATGCAAAAAACCCTTCAAGAATATATTTTTAAAAACTGATCTAACACAATATTATAAAACAAAGAACCTCCAAACTGCCATTAAGTTCATTTTAAGTGTTGGGCATGAGGCTGGAGGTAGCTACCTTTGAAAATACTTTGTTTCCTCAGTAAGACTCCCTTGGGGAAAACATAATTTCTCTTTTGCAAGTGGCTATCAATTGAAGATAACTTCTGGGCTAAGGATTGGGTCATGTGTCCACTTCTTCTCTCAGCTCCAGGACCCTATCTGGTGCAAACCCATGCAGGCTCTGTGCATGCTGCCATACTCTCTGAGAGGTCATATGCCCATATCCTACACTCTTTCTGTATCCTTTTCCATACAGCTGCCTGTCCCCAGCAGGGAGGGATTTGATGGGCATCCACTTATTCCAAGGTCTATCTCTCTACACACTGTCTGGCTGTGGGTCTCTATCTGTTCCCATCTGTTGCAGGAGGAAGCTTCTCTGAAGATGACTGAGCAAAGCACTGATCTATGGGTATAGTGGAATATCACTGGGAGTCATTTTTCTGCATTCCTTTAGCAGAGCACTAGTATTTGGTTCTCTCCTAGGTCCCTGGCCTATATACTCTCAGGTTCTCGGTTACCCACACAGCACTGGGTATGGGTTCCATCTCATGGAGTGGGCCCTAAACCAAAACAGATGCTGGTTGGTTGCTCCCACATTCTTCACATCACTATTGCAACAGTGTTTGTTGCAATCTACAGGCAGGACAGGACACCACTGTAGATCAAATGGCTGTAGCCAGGATGGGTTTGCCTTTCTCCCCTGGTAGTGTGCAGAGTAACTTCCAATACCATGGACATGAGTCCACGAAGGTGAAGGCTCTAGGTAGGCACCAGCTCGATTGGGTTCATTTTTAATTAAACTATTTTTTAACACAAAACATAAAATTTGTTTATTTCTTTGAAAAGCTATGTGATTTGTTTGGGGTCTTCCTATTTGTCCCAGGCTGGCCTCAAGCCACAGACACCCACAAGTCTGTATAGCAAGAGGTCCATGTAGATCTCTTCATCTGCCACCCATGTGACGCTTTGATGTATAAATACACTGTGTCATGTTTAGAAGCATACAGGCCTGTCTTCTTTAGCGTGTACCAGTTCCCCGTAGGGAAGACATTCAAGGCTTTCTTCTGCTTCCTCTAGTTCTTCACCACTATCTGGAGTGGCCCTGATGCACGATGACACCCAGGCCTTGTCACTCTTTTCTAACCAGAACCCTCTGATCCATCTCTTCTCACCCTCTTCTCTTGCCCAGCCTCTGATAATCACCATTAACCTTTGGGATGTCTATTCTTAGTTGTCAACTAGACTACATCTGGAATTTACTAAAACCCAAAGTTGGCTGGGCATACTTGTAAGGGATTTTTGCTTAGTTAGATCACTTGAAGTAGGAAGATCCACTTCTGATCTGGATCTCTGAGATAGGGAAGTCACAGCTTAAATTCAGATCTCTTGAAGTGGGAAGACCCACCACTAATCTGGGCCACAGCTTCTGCTACAGCTGATATAAAGGAAATGGAAGGAGGGAGATGGGGCACTTACTAGTTTTGTGGTTAGCTTACTCATACTCAAGGTTCACCCCTGAGAAAGGTGTTCCAGGGCCACTGTTTTTTGGAAAGCTGAGTTGTTGTATGTTAAGTCTAGCTTCAATACCCATCTGAGAGACATGGTCACTGAAAACTTCTCCTCAACACAAACTACTACCCAAAAGCTTCAGGACAGATCAAATGAGAGAACAGTTTCAGAGACGATCTTGATCATTAAAGATGCTTGCTCAAGGATGTCCTTACCAAGCACAGTCATGGCAATTCTGTACCATAAATGTGAGCCCGTCCACACTGCAGCTTGTGCAACTCTTCCTAGAGTAGGAGTCTGAGGGGCTCCTAACACATCTCCTTCGGGGCCACCCTCGTGGCAGCACAGGAGCTTATTCATATCCTGACTTCACTGTTGCATCTGGCATGCCCAATATGGAAGAATCACTCTCAGATATCAGCATGGACAGGTGATGCTGGCACCCAAAGCAGGCCGGTGCTCGCCCATACCATTTTCAGAAACAGAAAAGGAAACTGTCACCTCAACTGACATCAAATGCCCAGTGCTGTTTATTATCAACGCTACATTGGTTATGGTTCAAATATAGCTTTAAGAAGTTGATTTTAAATGTTATCACCTATAAGAAACTTAAATCCATTTTTTTAAAAAAATATTCTACTTTTATAGAGCATATCTCTTTCAATTGCACCTCTTCCTTGACTGGCCCTGCTTAACTCTTATCCAGTCACATACAGAAAGGCCACCAGTGAGGTAAAGGAAGCAGAGTACCCCAGTACCCTTCACACAGTCTCCCCGTCCTCAGGGAGGCCTCAAATTTTCTCTTTTAAATAACTCTTGGGTTTACGTCTACATCTGAGTTTTCTGTGTAATTTTACAAAATAGCAAAGCAATATGTTTTCACTGAAATGATGGTTTTGAATGAACACCTAGGCATTTTTAGAAGGAATTATTGAGATTTAAGAAAATCATCTTCAAAACATTGAAAGCTGGGTAAACATTAAAAAAAAAAA
>JADRCC010554497.1:7500-13212 GCA_019843855.1 Hylomyscus alleni | reverse complement strand
AACAGATACATGTTCTGGAAACTGCAGAAAGTAAGGAGCCCTGGAGCTCACTAAAGCAAGGGTGGAGAAGAAGCAGAATCCTCGAGGCCAGCCCACAATGATGAGCTAATTATCCTGACTCTCCATCCATGTAAAGAACTCACCATGCATCAAAGCTATAGAAAACGCACAAGGTGTTTCAAACTAAAAAAAAAAAAAAAAAAAAAAACTTACTATTAAATGCTAGTACTTAACAACCATGGAAGGGCCGGAGAAATAGTAGAATCGAGCCATAAGACCACTGAGTTCAGAAACACACTAATGAGCTGTGGCCTAGGTGTCTCACCACAACTGTCTGGAAATGTCCATGAAGTCCAGCTGCCACAGAGGCTTCGGAAAGAGCATTGTTACAGCCTTGCTGATTCTACAAGCAAAGCTAGGCAGCAGGGAAGCAGACTTAGAATCTCCTAGACCAGAAAGTCCTAATTTTGTTTGAGTGCATCTCACTGTCAGAAGCAACTTCACAAAGCCCAGGCTGGTGGGAGGTGGAGGAGAGGGACTTGGAAAGATGATGTGCCTCACTTTCCAACCTCCATCCTTGGAAGGAAGGTGGGATGTCAGCTCACAGACCACCTGACCATATCCATCACAGGTCACAACCTCACCGTCCTAGCTTGCCTTTCACAGAAACTTTCAGGAACCAGCCAATAGCAACACCACTGGATAGGACTCACGGTCTCTCTTGTGAGCAAAACTGTTTATTCTTCCTCAAAAGGAGAGAGTCAATGCCCAATAAGCCATTGAGAGATTGTCATTCACCTTCTTCTTCTGCTCTATGCCCACTTAAAACCATGTAAATTGTGGAGACATCTTAAAACATAGAAGAAAGGAAGGCTTGGGGAAGGTAGAGGTATACTACTGCTCTGCTATAGGAACACATCAATGAGAGGGGGAAGAGAGAGAGGTGAGAGAGAGAAAAAAAAGCTTGCAAAAAGCTTTTGTTTCATTGTCATGAGGATTCTTTACTCCCTAAAATTAAAACTGACAACTGAGCAGGTCAACGCCTCAGAGACGGTTTTACACCTACAAAGCAGAAAAGCAGAGTAGTGAGGCTGTGTGCCCTTTGGGACAGAGGCCTGGGCATAGAATAACATGCGGGAGGGTACGAGGGCAGAAGAGAAACCTTTTCCTTTATTTCCCTGGAGATTGCAGTCAGAGCCAGGAATGAAAGGTGACGAGCCCAGGTGGCAGGTGGCAGATTAGCTTTGTTCCAGGGATCCAGCAGGACTAAGGGATTCACAGAGTGACACTCTGTGGGCAGTGACTAGTGCCAAATGTCAGCTAGAGTTTTTGCTATGTCAACAGCAGACTCTAGGGAAAAACTTGGAGCTGGAACACGAATAAATAACGACTATAACCAAGGACTCTAGTGGGCGGGGCCTCCATGGCTCTCTCACTTAGAAAACTCAACATTCACTTGGAGGTCGATCATCTATCGCCCTCCCACTGGATACAGTTCCTTCCTGAACCAGTCCCTATGGTGTAGGAAGTATATTTCCCGATTAAGGCTTTCCTGACCAGTGCAGTCCCCTGAGACTCTCCGTATGGGGAAGGAAACCTCCCTGGAGCTGTGAGCTGAATGTCAGAAGTGTCCCATGCTCACCCAGCTGTCCGTCTACTCTCTAGCCCCTGGTCCCATGCTACAGAGACTTCTGCATGACACAGCAGTTCCAAAGCATTCCTCCTTGGGACTCCAGTTAATCCAGGTTCCATTCAACATCTTCCCCAAGTCATCTCTGCACTGTCCCCACATGGATCATATAAAACACACATGTGTAAAATGCAGCAGAGGACACACAGGTCCCTCCCAGGGTCTGGCCCCATTCACATCTCTACAGTTCTGTCTTTGTGGGGTTTCTCTTCCTCTCTTCCCTGAGTTCTTCTCTAAACCACATTTAACTGTCCTAAGAAACACAGCAAAGGGGCCAAGGAAACGGCTCATCTGGTAAGATACCTGTCACACAAGCCCTAGGATCGGAGCTGGAATTCCCCAGAACCTACATAAAAGCAAAGTGCAGAGGGCAGTCTGTAACACAAGTCCCAAGAGGACTGGGACAGGAGAGCAGCAGTCCTCGCCGAACCAGTGAGCTCCAGGCTCAGTGAGAGAGCCTGTCTCAAAAACTAAGGTGTAGACAGCTGGAAGAAGACATTTGCCACTGACCCTGGCCTCTACAAGCACATGTATGCATATACACACCGAATGCACCCCTATACACACAAATAGATATACATACATACATACATACATACATACATACATACATACATACATACATACATACATAGAAAGAGAAGGGAGGAGGATGAGCCAGAAACAGTAGTGAATCCCTGAACCTCATATCACTGGAGAGCAGGGGAATTGCTGAGAGCTTGAGGCAATCTTGGGCTACATAATAAGTTCCAGGCTAGCCTGAGCTCTATTACAAGACCCTATCCCAAGAGACAAAAGGAGTAGGGAAAAAAAAGGAGTTCCATGCCCAAATCAACTTTGCTTCTTTTGCCAGAGTCAGGATGAGAACCAGTGTATGGCAGGCGAATTAGGCCACTACTTCATTAAGTAGAATTGGAATTCCAATTAAAGGAAGGAGCCATTACAGACTTTATGAGGCTGCCTGGCAGTGGGGAGGAGTGTCTGACCCAATCTCAGATCCCAGAATGGCTACCTTAAGAGGGAAAGCAATTGCCTATCAGATTGGCCGTGGGTGAGAGGAAGCCATAAACTACAGGGAGACTGGCTCGTTAAAAAGGTAATGCTTCCATCGTGTGCTCCTGGGCACCCTGAAAGTGAAACTTAGAGCAACCAGGAAGCCAAGCATTTCCTCCCCTCACTCAGACTAACTCTCATCACTCTTTGCATAGATACATAATGAGACCCCTAAAGCCAGACTCCACTCTTGAGTGTGTGCCACACTCCAGTCACCAGACAGAAGACAGAAGACCTGAGGTTATCAGGTAGGAACGTGGAGGAGGATCAGCAGACCCGACTCATACCAGCACCTTTCAGACACCTAGAAATGCCTCAAGAAAACCCCATAATGTGGATGAGCTAGGGGTAGGGAAGCTGGAAGGGTGGGCAGCTAGTTGGTATGAAGGTATGGAGGGTTAGCTTCTGAAGGGTCAGTCACGTTGCAGAGCTCCTGCAGAACCCAGTTGAGTCATGACAATGACAACCCAGTTGTCATTGTCTTACAGGTCAACTTTCTATCTGCTAATCTGTCATTCTAACTCTGTATCCTATTGTTGACCTCCTGAGAAGGCATGGCCTCAAGATTATAGAGAATATGCATGGGACTGAGCAATAAATGTAGACCAGAAAAAGTGTAAATTCATCACACACACACACACCCCACTATCAAATTAATATCCAAAGGCAGAATTATGGTAGCCATTCTTTACCTCTTCAGATCTATCCTTTATTCATTCATTTAGCAAGTGTTTAATAATCTCCTATTATGCACCAGGCATTGTGCAGAGAGCTGGCAGTTTGATAGTGGAAAATTTTATCCACTCCACCCAAGGCTCTCACTGACAAAGGTCTTGGATTAAGTTCTCTACAATCAGATTCTAAGATGAGAAATTTATGTGGAAGTTTTACATGGGAGAATTCTCAGGAGATCAGCTGTTGGGCACAGAATTGGAAAGACAAATTGGCAGGCAGAAAGCTGGCCTGTCATGCAATTACAACTCACAATTCAGGTGGGTTCTACAAGGGCTCCCCAGCTTGGCTGGCCCTTCAGCACTGCCTGAAGTTGAGCCTCCGTCTCTCCACAGCAGCCAGCTGCCTGTCATGCAAGCACTTGTAGAAAAGAATGTGACCTTGGACGAGGCAGTCCCTGTCTCTAAGGGCAAGTCCAGGAAAGGACTGTGAAGCACAGCAAGGGGTATTTTTATAGCTGTGTCAGCTGTAAGAAGAGCTGCATCTCTGCAGAAAGGCCCTGGCCAGCCAAAACTAGGCCCCTCCTCCTCTCTGTCCTCAGTGTGGTTCCTCCCAAGGTGGCCTTCTGTTCTGAAACCCTAAATCACTTGTGGAATAACATTTGATTTCCCAGGAAGAGACTGTGAAAATCTTCAAAAATCCCTATAATAATTTTCTTCCATAGCTCAGTATAGTAAATCAAGCCTGTAATGCCAGCAACTTGGGAAGTGGATGCAGGAGAATCAGAAATTCAAGATTATTCTTAGCTGCAGACATTTGTGGTCAGTCTGGGCTACAAGAGACCCTGTCTCAAGAATATTTTAAAGATGTATTTTAGTTTCTGTGCGTGAGTGTGAGTGTGTGTGTGTGTGTGTATGTTTGTGTATGAGTATGTGTGTGAGTGTGTGTGTTGTGTGTATGTGTGCGTGTGTGTGTGTGCTCATGCACATGTGTGACCATAAGGCCAGTAGGGCATCAGATACCCTGGAACTGAAGTTACAGGCAGTTGTGAGCCAACCAACTCGGGTGCTGGAAACTTAACCTTGGGCCTTGGCAAGAGCAGCAAGTACTCACTGCTGAGCCATCTCTCCACCTCCAAAAGATATGCTAAAAGTAAATAATAAGAAGAAAAGGTCATAAATGTGAGAGAAAGTGGGGGGACACAGAAGGAGCTGGAGGGAAGAGAGCTGAGTAGAAAGAACATAAATACAGTACTTATGGATGAAATTCTCAAAAAAAATAATTTTTTCTCATTTCCTTGATATTTATATTTTTAATACCTTTATTCAAATCCTCTAGATTTTCACTCTAAAACTAGCTGGCCTGAGAGGTTAGTGCCTATATCTCTATTCACTAGTTACTAGTTCAGCTCCAGGTGGTATTATTTTTAATTTCCAGATGTTAACAAGGTAGAATCCAGAGACAAATACTGCTCAAAGGATCCCTCAGGGCCCAATGAGGCTTGAGAGTTCTTCAGTTCACTTAAGGATTGATTGATTGATTGATTGATTGATTGATTGATTGATTATGTGTATGAGTACACTGTAGCTGTACAGATGGCTATGAGTCATCATGTGGCTGCTGGGAATTGAACTCAGGACCTCTGCTCGCTCCAGCCCCGCTCACTCCGGAATACACTGTAGCTGTCTTAAGACGCACCAGAAGAGGGCGTCAGATCTCATTGTGGATGGTTGTGAGCCACCATGTGGTTGCTGGGATCCGAACTCAGGACCTTTGGAAGAGCAGTCAGTGCTCTTTCCCGTTGAGCCATCTCGCCAGCCCTCTTCAGCTCACTTAAAGTGTCACTGTGTTTGGGAAAAAATAGACAGCTGAGTCACCTTTGATACACACTACAAGTTAACTAAGCCTGTGCCCATAGCGATGGCATCAGCACCAAGCCTGTGCCCATGCGGTGACATCATCAGCACCAAGCCTGTGCCCATAGCAATGGCATCAGCACCAAGCCTGTGCCCGTGCAGTGACACCATCAGCACCAAGCCTGTGCCCGTGCAGTGACACCATCAGCACCAAGCCTGTGCCCATGTGGTGGCATCAGCAGCACCAAGCCTATGCCCATGCAGTGACGTCAGCATCATGGCATCACCAGCACCATGATCTGCAGCGGTGTCTTCACATTCAGAGTGACAGGTTTGCTCCTACTTGGATGTGATACATTGAAATAACTTTTATTTCACTTCCTGTTTTATTTTATTTTTGTTATTGTTTACTTCAGTTTCCCATTTGCTGTACACTTAGCA
>JADRCC010554497.1:0-2500 GCA_019843855.1 Hylomyscus alleni | reverse complement strand
GGTCACGGTAACCTGGAATTCTGAGCCAAGTAAACCCCAGCTCCCCTAAGCTGCCTCTGTCAGGGTATTTTAGTAGAGCAACCGGAACAAAACACGTCCTCACTACGATATAAAAAACTTGAGATATAATCCTTGTCTTCTCATATTTGCTTTCCAATGTACAGTTCCTAACACATAGCTGACACTCATAACTGGCTTGCTGAACAATAACATTCTAAAGAAAAAGAAATACCCTGAAAGACTAAGTATCGGCCAAATAATGCAGGCTAAGTGTATGTCAACATTCAACACCTCAGAGCACTCTGTGTGCCAGATAGAACCAGACACAAGGTCTGAGCAGAAAGCCACTCTCCACCCGTCTCCTTTCAAAGCTACCTAGTGGCAAGATGCCCCCCACCTCCCGTCATGAGAAATGTAGAGTGCCAAGTGATCAGAAAAACAACTCTTTCTCGGGCCAAAACGTGGTATAACGTGCCTGTAATCCCAGCACCTGGGAGGCTGAGGCAGGAGAGGTGAGCTCAATACCAGCATGGCTGCGTGGTAAGGCTTTGTGCCTTAAGACGCTAGTGTGAACCTGGAATATGCTCTTCCAGAGGATGCATGCTTGATTTCACTCTTAAGGGAAGTTTACACTCTAAAAAGCTTGGGTATGACCTAGTATCGGAAAGCTGCCATCTATAAGTAACCAGCAGATGACTTCGGAAAGCTTAAGGTCCATTCTTTAAGAAGAGAAGGCAGCATACAGGAAGCCACGAGCCTCACCGCACAGTTAGCAGCAGGACTTTCCGCAGATCATCTGGAAGATGGTTATAAGAAAATGACAGCGGTGCGAGGAAGAGAACGGGCTCCCTCCTTTAAGCAGAGGGGGGGAGGGCTTGTGGGGGAACTCCTGGTGGGCTGAGGTGGCAGCGGCAGATGGGACACATAAAAACGGCTAACATACAACCGCAGCTCCAAGGCTACTTCCACCGATGAAGAAAACAGGCAAGAGGGAAATTTACAGCTGAATTTGGGGTGGCAGGGAACATAATGGGCTTGACGAGTGTGTTCACAACAGCCCGAAGAAGAAACGAGTCTGAGCAACAGATGCTCCTCTAAAGAAGAGAGAGAGGAAGCAATGGAACTTTACTGGATCCTTAACACACAGCTGCACCCACTGGGAGAAACAAGGCCTCCAACTTCCCCAAAATCTTCACGTGGACAGCAAACACAATAATTAATGGTAAATTCACAATTCCTAGGGAGCGACCAGGGTCCGGACTCTGTAAGCAAATAAATCCCTATATTATCAGGATGAACATTTCTGAGCTTTGTATAAAAGCAAAGATTACTTAACTCTGTTATTTTTTTTTTCCAGTTTTTGATGGATGTTTTTGTGTCCATCGATGCTACAAAGAGCTGTTTGGAATCTGTGTCTGCTTCTCTCCATGTCTTTGCATTCCCAAGACAAGTCATGTATCCTAGTGAACTTGACTGTGAACTGTTGTGCTTTGGGGGAGAGACACTCAAGTCCCCAGCTGATACCATTTCCTGGTACTGATGAGGCATGAGGACTCTCACGCAGTCAATGGATTAATCCATTGATGGACTTATAAAATTAATGAGAGGCATTATTGAGAGGACATGGCAACAGGGAGGTAAGCCCTGACGGGAGGGAGTGGGGCACGTCCTGGTCACCATGAGTGAAGCAACCCTGCCCCACCATGCCAACCACCATAGTCTACCAGGATGCTGTGCCTTGTGCAGACCTATAGCAATGGATTCAGCCATCCACAGACTGAGATCATGAGCTAAATAAGTTATGATGGGTAATACTGTCAACTTGACCAGATCTAGAAATACCTAAGAGACAAGCCTCTGGGTCTGATAATGCCCAAAAGAGATTATACAGTTAACTGGAGAGAAAAGACCCACCTTGAATGTAGGTGGCACCATTCCATAAGCTGGGGTCCTGGGCTACATTGCAAAGAGAAATAAACTGTAGAGCAGCGTTCATGAGGTTCTGCTTCCTGACTGTAGACACAATGTAACCAGCTGCTTCTGGCTCCTGCCATGAAGACTTCTACCCGTGGTAGAACCAGGGTGAACTGTGCCTTCAAACTGTGAGGGAAAACAAAAACAAACACCAAAAACAAAAACAAAAAACAAAAAAACAAAAAAAAAAAAGCCAAAAACCTCCCCCTTTGAGTTGCTTTTGTCAGGGTATTTTATTACAACAAGAGAAAAAGTGGCTAAAACATTAGGCTTTCATTCCTTAGATTTGTTGGTTTATTTCGGGTATTTGGTCACAAGTTTGGAAAAACTAACATGGAGCCTTTCATCAAAGAGTCCCATAAGCTGGAAAGACTGAGAGATCCAGCGTCAGTTTCCTTGGCTTTGGTTGGTTTCTGAGTCAGAGTCTCATGACAGAGTCTAAGTTGGCCTTGAACCTCTTCTGAAGCCCAGAATAAACTTGAGATCCTCCTGCCTCAATCCCCCAAACAACTAAGACTACAGGCCT
>JADRCC010554495.1:0-12103 GCA_019843855.1 Hylomyscus alleni | reverse complement strand
ACTGGAGCCCCACGTGTGATGGAGCCTCCTGCACCACTGGCGGTCCCTGACCGGCTTTTTAGACTCTCTTCATAGCAGGCACGCTCCAGGGCCCGGGGGTCAGCCATTATGTCAAGCGGGTGCAGGGCAGGGAAAGGCCGGCCGGGGCTGCCAATGATGGAGCGCACGTCGTGTTTCTTGGTGCCCGTTGAGGGTGCCCCGGAGTCGTACTTGAGTGGTGTGCCCTGGGAAAGAGGGTGCAGGTCTTTATTTCACTGGCCAGATGACACTCTTCCTGTACGTCTGCACAGGATGGGGCACCTCTAATCCCTTGGGCAAAAGGACAGAGACCTCTACCAGGACATGACGTCCAGAGGCCGTATGCCCTGCTCACTTGAGTCTGGCTACACATCCAGAGCCACCCACTGGTCCAGGGGTAGCAGAGTGAGGCTAACTTCAGGTCAACGCAACCTTCCTCACCCAGTGAGGCCACCACCATCTTGCAACACTATGGAATTCCATAGCAAGATGTACCTGCTGCGACCCCAGCTGTGGCTCCGGGTCCCAGGCTGGAGTTACACATTCCTTGTCAGGTCTCAGGGGACACCACGGAGACAGGAATTACTGGACATCACAGAGAGGATCCCACAGGGATCCGGGCTGGGGACACTGAGCACAGCTAGGTCTCAGATCTCAATTTCTATTCAATGTTCGTGTTATTATTAAACTTTAAAGCTTTGGTGACTAGCATTAAGCCAGAATGCAGCTTTGTAGCCTAGGCTAGCCTCATATTTACTGTTTTGACTTAACCTTCTGAGTGCTGGGCCCAGAAAGAGGAGTGGCACCTAAGTTTTCAAAAGACTTCTCTAGACTTATTCTGGTCCATCACCGAGTGGGTCCCTGCCTCAGGTGACAGCCCTTCCTAGGTGACTTTTTCTGTCTGTCTTGTCTTTCTCTTTCCCATCAAGCTATGACCAAGGTAGGAGACAGCGGCTCTAGTCTTGACACATACATGCAGGTGGAGACATGACGAACAGCCAAGTGATGAACTAGGGACACAAGACTTGGGTTTCACGAATACTGTCAGTGACCAGAGCAAGCTGATGACCTCTCTCGGCCTCAGTTTATAACCTAATGCAACAAGGGCAGCATTAGAACCACCTTAGGCTTGCCCATGCCCCGGCCCCTCCTACCTGGGTGATGGAACCCTCCTTCAGAGGCCGTGGTGCCAGGGGTAGCTCAGGTGTGCGGCGCAGCTCCTCTCTCGGGATCTCATGGATAGAGCGGCCCGCCTCCTTCACAGTCGCTACCACACCCTCATGAGTTGGCTTCAGCTTCAGGGGACCCAGAGGGTCCAGGGGCCGGGTCTTGTAGGTCTCAGTCAGGTCCCGAGGTGGTGGTGGGGGTGGGGGTGTGCCCTCTCGCTTCAAGAGCTTGGCCTCCCGACGTAAGTAGTCCTCCTGGGCTTCCACGTACGACCTCGGGATGCCTGCCGGGCAAATAGCATTGGCTTTCCACTCACTGCCTTGCCTGGCTCAGTCTGGGTCAGCACAAACCTTCCCTTCCTGTGGGACCTTGGGTGTGCGAACTGACTTTTCTAAACATGTTTCTTCATATGACGTGAGGATGCTAAGTGAAACCACATTGCTCAGTTTACCACAAAGACACGAGTTAAAGATCCATTCAATCTGGACCCCCTCCTAATCACTAGCAAGGCGTGCATGAAGCTTTCGAGGCGGTGCCAAGTATAGAGTAGTCATTCCACCTATGAACCATGGATGGGAAACGCACCCTGTTTCCGACCCCTTAGCTGGTATTTGGCCTGGGGGTGGGGTGGGGGCAGACTACACTCTGAGAGGGAAGTACCTTGTGTGATAGAGCCTCGGATGTGATGCTGCTCTTTGAGGTGGGGGCTGTGCTGCTCAGGGATGGCGCGGCCCATGAGTCCTGGGGAGAGTAGGGAGTGATGCCACCATAAGGTGTCCGGCAGGGCTGGAGTCCACCACCAACAGTCTCCATCATGACATAAGAACCAGCAAGCAAGCGGGGCCCCCCGTTCCCCGGGCCCCATTCTGCACTAGCTTGTGCCTGTTTCTCTATCTGTTAATACTGACTGGCTCCCTCCAGGCATGTGAAGAGGCCACCTCTCTTTCCATTCCAACCTGGGTACCTGGGGCTCCTGGGCAGTGCTTGGCCCTGGTGAGCTGCTACAGTGGGGCATTTACCCTCAATACTGCCCCAGGTGATGGTCCTGTCTGCTACAGCAGGGCACTTACCCTCAATGCTGGCTGAGGTGATGGTCCTGCCCACACGGCCTTCCATCATGTCATAGGTGCGCTTAGGGGCGGCAGTCTCGTGGGGTGGGCCCGAGCTGCTCCTTCCATCCTCCTTGGAGCACTGTGACACGGACATACCACCTGGGAACCAGAAAAAGCACATGGTGTGGGGTGGCTGCAAGAGGTTGGCACTACAGGCATGGAGCTAGGCCTGTCAATAGGCAGAGCCAGAAGGAGGTTCTGCCATCCCACAGATGGGACCCTAGAACCAGCTCCACTGGCGGGAAGAGCAGGGCATGCCCGTCACTGCTGTGTAGGTGGGTGGGTGTGCATCTGTGCCTGTGGGTGTATGTGCACACTCACAAAGACACCAACAGTCCGAGTTTGCAGAGAAGCCCCCACAAGCGCCTGCAGATGTTTATGTGCACAAGTGGGTATGTGTGAGCTCCTGGTCCAAGGACCATGGGAAGCCAGTTTACAGGTGTACCTCCACGTGCCAGGGACAGAGTGGCTTTGCTATCCCCAGTGACTTGGATGTTCTGGCTATGAGAGACTGCAAAAAAGGGCTGGAAGCTGGGGATGGAATTGACAGCAGGTAACACTCTGAACTGCCTCAGACCCACTGGACCCAGAAGAGTTTCACAGGACACCCAATCTCCACCAAGACATGCTGGAAGGTTACAACCGGAGACTGGAGGCTCCCAAGCTCTGAGTCAGGGCTTCATCTGCTCTACTAGCTCTTGGGGCTGTCACTGGGACATGCAGCTGTAGCCCTTGTCCCCAAGACTGTACTTTAATGTCAGGTGCCAAAGCCACATAGGTTCACTTGTAACCTCAAGAACCAGGGGGCTCTGGGGCTCCAGGAATAGGGAAGCTGGCAGTCCCCAGGTCTGAAGCAGCGAGTGTTGGTATGGGTGCCTGGTATTGGGGGATGCTTCCCAGGCGTGGTTTCCTTAACTCTTAGGCTACGTTTTCTAGGCAGAGAGAAGGATGACATGGCTCTGCCACAGTCCTTCCATGTCATGGCCCCCATCGTTCCAAGCCTATATAGGGGGAAACCGCCAAGGCCAGCCCTGAGCTCTTCTGGGTTGTATACCTTCAAGATAGAAAGTCACTCCCTGCCTGCTCCCTGGTATCACTTCAGCTCTGCCTGTCTCTAAAGATACCTCTACAGACCCCACAGCTTCCTCTCTAACAAGGGCTGCCTTGTCTCATCAGGGCCAGTTGAGCACCCTCATAGAAGGACCATGAGCATGGGGGAGGTGTCCACCTCCCTACCTGTAAGGTGGGGAGAACCTAGGCCCAGCCCTCAACCTGTTGAGGCTACCACAACACCAACTCCAAGGGCACCTGGTTGCCATCTGCTCTGCCAGAGGACCCTCCCCACTCTAAGCAAAGCGTAGACACGCCACAACGGCTGTCTGGGGACGCAGGTTGCAGTCTGGTCTTCATGACTCCTAATCAACAAGACGTTTCCAACACACTCCTTGCAGGGGCATCCTGAGCTGGCGGGGAGGTACTATCTGATATGTGCTTCCTGAGCCTCAGCCTAGAAGGTGGTGACTGCTCCCAGTGTTCTTGCTATGTCTGGGAACAGAAAGAAAGGGGGCTAGGCATAGTGACCCCACCTAACTGCCAGTGCCTCGTGGTTGTCTGTCCTCTGTCCTCACCTTCATAGGACAGGACGTGGCCTTTCTTGCCCTCATAGATGACATGGCCCTTGGGCAGGGTGTCCTCTCGTGCCCGGTCAAGGCGACTTGGGCTGTCCTCACCAACGATCCTGCTGATGGTACCCTTGTAGAGGACGTCGGCAGGTGTGCCCTAGAGGGGTGGAGTGGTTACCCAAATCTGTGGGTGACTCTTCACACACCACCCACAAGGCATGCACGGAACACGGCCACACATGCATAACTCCCCTCCACAATACTGCCAATGTCACTCATCCTGGTTTCCTAGTGCCAGCACTGCTGCCAACGCCCTGCCTCTCACTTGTACCCTCTCGGAGACACTATCAAGGATACTAACATACTGTTTCATAGAGACAAGGTTTTTCACTCTAGAGCTTGTTAGCCCTAAACTCCCGATTCTCCTTCCTGCCTCTGCCTTCCAAATGCTGGGACTGCTGGCCTGAGCCACCACGCCACACTGAGTGTCAGATAGGGGAAACTGAGGTATAGAGCAGTCATGATCACCCATGGGCCTCTTCCTGGCCTGGAACTGCCAGTGGCTATGGACTCACGCCCCCCCCCATCTCTGTCCACTATAACTACCAAACATATCTCTAGATGCCACCTGATGTCACTGACGACACGTCGGACAAACTAAGAAACACTGATGTAGAGGGAGTAAGCTCCCCACCACAGGAGTTCTCAAACCGACAACATGCGGTCTCGTGAGGGGGGGCTTCACTTTAGGCGACTTCTGAGAACGTGACTGGGATTATCAGTATATCTATGGAGCCAGCCCACGGAGCATAAGAGGCAGGATCACCCCAAGTTGCGGACTGCTGCTAACAAGTCACCTTGCTTTTCTGAGAATTCGTTGGCACACATCTGTGCACTGAGGACTTTGACTTGACTCTCAGAAACCCCCGAATCCTGATCCCTCGCTTCTTTTATGATCTCAGGGACAGATTCAGCATGTGCGCCAGGCTTTGTCTTCCTTGGGGCTTGCTCTGTTAAGTCGTCTCCGTGGGGCAGGAGCAGAATGGGAGAATGGGGTGATGTCTGGGTGCATCGGGAAAAGCCTTCTGAAGTGGCTGACAGCTGCCTGGCTTGCCAGGCCAGGTATATGTTAAGAAAGGTCAGGCAGGCTCTGGATGGAAGGGAGGTATCGCTGTTTGGGGCTCTGAGCTTGGAGGGGCTGGCCTCTGATGACAGAAATGCAGCCAGGCCATGGTTCTGCTCTGTATAGCCCACTGGGCAAAATCCAAAGAACACGGGGAGCCACTGTGGTCTGCTCACAGACTGCTCTAAGACCTGAGTGTAATCCTGGGAGCTGAATGGCCCTGGGCTCCAGGGCAGCCAGACAACAGTGGGGTTTGTGATCTCCACCTGCTACCCATGTGGATCACATCAATGCCTGGGTCATTATCCCACATAGATAGGCCCTAGGGTGCTGACCTCACTCTCCACAAGCCCTAACCAGTGGAAAGGGATACCGAGCCTCTGAGAGCCTGCGGCCCTGAGCTCTGCATGCCAACCTCGAACCCTAAGATCTCCTTGGTGTAACTATGGAGGGCTGCAGCTGCCATCAGGAGGGTTGGACTTTTGCCTCCAGCTTCTTTCTGTTCTTTGCCTTAAAAAGCCCAATATTTCCAAACAGACTTCAGGGGAAGCCTGTGGCATGAACGTTTGTTCCCTACGGTGAGTCAAAAGAACACTGTGGTGGGTGGCCCTGTGACTGGAAGTCCGCCTGGGGCATGTGCACTTGGCCACACACAGTGGGTACTAAGCCTGGTACCCACCACCGGCTCATGCCTATATGACTGGTGATATGTCAAGAGACAGCTGCCACCTCTGCTCCCTCTATTTCTTCTGGCCATGGTAACACGACACACTTCCCTCTTCCTGGCCTTGGTAACTTTCTCAGTCCACTTTATCATCTGTGGCTCCTGACAGTCTGGTTATGGGCCTGTTCATCCCTATCTGTGGTTGGTGTCTGCCATACCTAACTGCCAGAGACACACGACACTTGTTCTCTTTATCACCCTAGGCCTGTCCCCACACTGTACAGTCTCACAGTTCAGCTCACTGTCTCTAGTCTCCCTGGAGGTCCTCTCCTCCCATCCCAACCCACTCGGCATGCCTGTCCGTATCACCCAGCCCCCAGAACCTACGTGTGTGATAGAGCCTCGGTAGCTGGGGCCATCTGCAGCCCGGGCACTGGGAAGACCTTTGGTGATGCTTCCACTGGCAGTGGAGCCCAGTGCTGTCCCTAGAAGAAGACATAAGACACAGCTCTTAGGACCCCATGTCTGAAAGTCACCCAACTGTGCTTCTTGGTATTTCAAGGGTGAGGAGACAGCCGTAAACTGGGCTTCAGGCTCTCTGGGAGTGAAGCCAGCCTTACCTCTCAGCACGGAGGTCTCCTGAGCAGTGGGCACTCCCAGACTTTCAGGTGGCCCAGCCTGACCCCGAGGGGACAACTGTTCCTGCTTCACTCCACTGAAGGGGGCTAGGAGTGGGAGAGAGGGTAAGACACAGAGGTCTCAGGCTGCCCCTCCCACTAGAGACTGCCCGCCCCTCAGCACAGGCCGTGAGAACCAAAAGGTCATGGGAACTCACCCAGCTTTTTAGGGTCCACAGCAAGAGGCAGCCCCATGGTGAGAGGGCCCATGGGGGCCTTGGCATGCTCTGAGTGGGGCACACGAAGCTGGACTGACATTCCCTGCTAGGGCGAGGAAATAAATCACACGCAGATTTAGCCACAGGGAGAGACCTGCTTTGGACTTCAGGACACGCAGGTCGGTCAGAGACGGGGCTGCCAGCCCTCTCAGCTGGAGGACTGCGGATAGGCTAACAACTGCCCAACGCCAGTGCCCACATAAAGGACACAGTGTGACTGCTTCACACACCATGTGGCGAGCGCAGGTAGGATGCAGGGGTGGCCACGGGCTTATGACGTGACAATTGACAGCCTGCAGCAGCTGCAGCTCCCCACCCTCTCACTGGACAGAGGATGAACTGAGGCCTACAGACATTGAGTCACCTGCCTGAGGCAGTGGAACGTACAGCCTGTAATCCACGTAGCCCCATAGGGCTGGCCTGAGTAGCATGAGTCCAGACAGCTCCCACCCAGCACCAGCCCTGGAAACATCCCATGGCTCAAAAAGGCTCCCTGTGATGGGGAGGCCTAGTCCAAGAGGTACTCGCCTGGGAGATGGCACCCAGCTGCCTCTCAAGTACACCGGGATGCTTGGCAGAAGAGATGAGGGGTGGGGGGTTAGAGATGGGGGGACGTGGCAGGACGGGTCGGGCACTATCGTGGAGGCCCAGAGGCAGTGGGTGACCTGCAAGGAAATAGGAAATGTATACCGGGGGCTCCTCTACGCATGTCTGCTTCAGTGACCTGAGCACTCCACAGGAACCCCACAGTCCTGGATCCTCCACACCTGCACCACCACCTCCCGATCCACATCTAAGTTTGTAGGCTAGCACCCCAATTCTCCCTCCCCCCCCTAGATTCTATTCTCCTCCACAGGAGCCAAAGGGATCTTTCCCAGATTCGCCAAGCCATCCCCTCTCCCTATGCCTTCAGGAGAGTCACCTGTGGCATGGATTTCAGTGGCACATGACTGGGGACCCCTGGGCTCACTGGATAAGCAGTCTCACAGCATCTGTCAATCAAGACTGCCCACCCCTCTCTCGAATGACCATTCTCTCCCATGCTGGCCACCCCCTTCCAGCTCCAGTACCTCCCAAGGCTGCCTATGATCACGGCAGGTAGTGTGGAAGCTTCCCCAGGTCTCAGAAGATGCCCAGCTCCGCAGTACTGAGCGGGCCACACCTCCAGCTAAGGTCTCATCCGACCAGCACCATATAGCCCTGTGCCAGTGCAAAGAGCTGGCTTCCCACTGATTGCACAGACCTAACCGGTGTGCTGTCCACTCACCAGGGGGTGTGTAGGAGAAGGCGGAAGGGTCTGCGGCGTGTGGGGAAGTCTTGATCACCTCCCGTGGAGGGATGGGAAAGGGCAGGCCCGAGGTCCAGCGTGGGGGCTCAGTAGGTAGCTTCGGGCCCTCAGTTGGGAAGGTCGGAAAGAATGCGGGTTTCTCTGCTGAAAGAGGGTTAAGGTGGGTAGTCAAGGAGGGCTCTGCCATCTCCACACCCTCAAATCCCATTGGCCAGCTGTGACAGGATCCTGACAAGAGGGGCACGGGAATATGTCAGCAGAGGTATGTTGCTATGTTCCCATAATACCTGCTTGGTATGGGACTAGTTCATGGCCGGGCCCACAGGGACAAGTACAACAGAGAGCATGTATCAGAGAGATAATCTCTGCTTCATGGTTCCCTGCAGAATGCCACCAGTTGGGTATACAGGACCAAGAAAGCTGGGTCAGACTTGCTGACCTCCCTGGCTGCGGCTATAGCAGCCACTGTAGATGAGCACGGGACAGAGGCCATCTACTATGCCAGTCATAGGCTGAGCTCCAGCCGGGCCTTGATGAGCCTGTATGCTACACTGAGGACAGTGACCAGACCCGTTTGATGAGGTCTCTTTGGTCACCTGCCAGATGTGGCTCTGTCTAGATTGGAGCCCATGTGGCCACAAACAACAGCAAAAGGTAGCTCTCTTTCAGATGTCATAGCTGGTTTGTTCCTCTCTTTTCCATATGGGAAGACTGAGGCTCCAGCTGCTGAGTACAGGGGAGACCTCAGGATGCAGGCAGCTGGCTGCAGCTTGTGGCCTGAGCTTGTGGCTGTGCCACACGGCCCAGATCGCCTGTTGACTCTCAGGTGTTGATTGCCCAGGGACAGGCCGGCACTCACTGAAGCTCCACAAGCTCTGGCTTTAGCTTCGATCTGTTCTGAGCTGCAAGCCTTGGCTGGATACATTCTGGGGATCACAACCCACCCCGAACTCGTGAAGGACAGTGGCCCTGGCCTTGGAACACGAACTGACAGCCAAGTGTCTCGCAGGTCACCTCCACACAGCCCTAGGCTGTCCTGAAGGAAAGCTGGAGCCCAAGCAGAGGCCCAAGTGGTACATGTCACATCTCTCATTTACGCGAGACCAAACTCCACCTGAACTCATGCCCCAGAGAGATGGTGGCCCACCAAAGCAACCCGTGTGGTATTCACATTCTCAACCTACGAGGCTTGCTCTGAACCAGGAAGTTCAAACACCTGGTGCTGTGGCCCGGTGTGTACCTTGGCTGCCCCATTCAGCTTGGCTCTGGAGAGCTGGGGACAGAGAGGAAGTCTCAGGCTGGAAGGAAATGGGGTCAGACTCAGCCAATGCAGGCAGGTTGGCTGAGAGCCAGGACTGACAACCTGTTCCTCCAGCAGGGCCTGGGGATCCCAAGGGACCCGCCTGGCCTGGAAGCTCCCTGTTGGAGCCAGGACTGAGAAGACTGGCTTCCTGCGTGCTGGGTTCATGTGTCCCCTGGGGAGCAGAACTGTGGCCAGACCACGTGAGAGACAGAGCCTGCCGCCAGGTGCAACGTTCCCCAGGGAGGAGTCTAGGAAACAACGTAGCACTGGCCACAAGGATGGGCCCAGAACCAGCCTCAGGGACCGTGGACTGCTGGCTCTCTTCCCAGGGACTGGGGCCTAGGGCCCAACTCAGCAGGACCTGGCTGGCCCTGGGTGGCTCCAGCCCTACTCAGCCACAGCTGCCTGGCTAGAGCCAGACCAGCGCCTTTCCCCTGTCCTTACTGTCAACTTAGGCTGTCATCTTGAGTCCGGGTAGCTTCTCACGGCACACTGTGTTCTATATACCTGGCCCCTTAAAGCCCACCCTTGTTGTAGTGTGCTCCAGCCCCAGCTCCAACAAGATACCCCTGCCCTCGTTCCCTAGGGGTCATCACTATGTCCTGCTGACTTGGCCTCAGGAGCAAACTGAAGCCTCCCCTTCCTCCCACTTCCAAGGCCACCTGTCAAGTCCAGGCTGCCCTAGAGCTTTTGGGAGGAGCACTTCAGCCCGCCTCCCACCCCTGCCCTACTCCCTTCTGCTCTTTCTCAACAAGAATCAGACACTGTTTTTTCCCAAGACCCTAATCTGACAACATGCCCCTCCCAAAGCAAACTGTCACTCAAAGCTACTCTCCACCTTAGCTACAGTTTCCTCCTCTTTGACCTCCTCCCCCACTCCCAGTCCCAAAGGGCCTTTCCCCATCATCTCTTCTCTCCTCACCAGAACTTTGTCCGACACACAGCCCACTTGTGCCTGCCCTGCACCCGCCCCGACCCACTTGTTTCTCATGCCTGCCACTACTAAGTTAGGCAGAGCCTTTACCGTCCTCTGACAACCCTAGTGCTTGGAAGCACTGATGTGCAAATACCACGGGGCCCTGGCAAACGCTGCCCACTACCTGCACAGGAGGCTCTGGGCTGCTGGTGAAGGGGTGTCGACTGTGGGTAGGCCATTCGATAGACAGGAAAGGCTAGCCAGGACAGCTCGGTATGTCCTGCTGTTGTTCTAAGACAGTGACCTACACTGTACCCTCAGGGAGCCCAAAGGTCACATGGGACCTGATTCACACCAAAGGAGAAGCTGGCTACACATATGTTTGCATGCACACTCACAGACAGACACCACGCCCCAACACTAGATTGCCTCTGGTTTCTCAAGAGCCCCCAGCCCGAGCTGCTCCTGGAGCTCTGTGGATGAGCCCTGTCATCTGCTGCTGTAACAATGGTTTCCTCCCAGCCAGGGCCCAAATGCCATGGGAATACAACAGAGAAGAGGGCTGTCTCTCACTCCCACTGCATCCCTGTGCCCAATACTCACCCTCTTTCTCAGCAGGAGGCACTGGGCTCCGGCACTTGCCACGTGGACTTCCTCCTGGCTGCTGAGACACGTCACCCTCTGGCTGTAGGTGCTGCGTGGGTGGAGGCACAGGGGGAGCTGGCTTTGGGGGTACTGTGTCCTCCCGGGGGGGCTCATGGACCTTGGTAACCTGCTGGGGGTATGGGACGGGCATGAACATCTTGGTCCCATGTCAGAGGTTGACAGGTTGGGGAGTGCCCGTGTGGCCAGTACAAAAGCCAGATATAGAAAGGCAGCCACATCCCACTTAAAGCCCCCACGAGGAGGCAGAGCCTTAGCACGAGACGTAAGGACGGGGTCATTACCACCAAACGAGGGCCTGTTTTCACCACCCAGCACACCCCACATCACTAGCAATTAGGAGTAAGAAGTAGCAGGTATGTGGGCTTTGGGGAGCTAGCATCGAGGCCAGACACACATGTCCGCTACTTAAACCTGACAGACAGGCCAGTTTGGACCTCCACAAGGGAAAGGCAAAACCTAAATCTCAAAACGGAAATGGCTGGAGAAACTAAAGCCAGCTAAATGTCTTTAGAAAACAGGGAGCTCCCAAAGGCCCCAAAGACAGACCTGAAAGGGCCTGGACATTAGTTGGCTGAGGTGTCGTTGGGTCTGGGGGCTTGCTGGCCACAGCTGCCTGGTCTGGGGCGTGGGGGAACCTCTGGAGAGCGACTGCTCAGACCAGCCTTCCCGATCTCCCAACTCCTCCCAGGACTGCCTATCACCAGTCCTGCGTACACATCTCCATCTCTGGGAGCCGCTAGCCTGGGGAAGAGCCTCCCTCCGCAGGCAAAGTTCCAACCAGCAATGCTGAGCACACAGGAAATCAAGTTCAAGGTGGACTGCCTGGATGCAGGGTTCACTCACAATAGGGGGGATGGCGGCCGCTCGTTGCTTCAGCTGCTTCAGGTCCAGCGGCTTCTGGGGCGAGGTACTGGCCCGAGGATCTCCGGCTGGGGTGAGGAGGCTGGGCCTTGGTGACAGCAGCCTGGGGAGGGACAATCGTCAGGTCAGGTTGGAGCATCAGCCACAGGCTCTTGGAGGGCCTTCCTGGGAAAGGGGGCTGGGGCAGTCCTGCCTCCATGGCTTTTCCTTCAAGTCCTGGATGGTGGGGCCCGCCAGGGAGGCTCTCAGCAGAGTCCGGTTGCCCCAGCCAACACACTCTGCTGGGTAGCCGCACTCCTCTGGCCCACACAAGCCACTGCTCCAAGGTGGCCTCAGGGCAAAGAGGACAGCTGAAAAGACCTAACTGGGCGCCTAGGCCATGCAGGCCCTCAGGGAGTGGCCGGAAGGCCACAAACTCAACCGGATCAGGGTGGAGGGACATAGAGAGATTCCTTGGAGATTATTTCT
>JADRCC010554488.1:0-12932 GCA_019843855.1 Hylomyscus alleni | reverse complement strand
TTTGTTTGGTTTGAAACAGTTTAAGAGAGCTAGCTTTAAAGTAGCGGTGAGGCTAGCTCCGTTTCCCCTGACTAGCCAGTGCAAGGGTTGCTGGTGACATGCACTTGTGGAGAGAGATCAGCGTAGGGTTTCTTCTCAGGGGCTTGTGGAGGACAGCATGGGGCTAGAGGGGAAACGAGGGGAGGGGGTACCCCTGCAGTGGGTGCCGAGGACTTTGTCTCCTCCACCAGGCTATTACAGCAATATTTGGCTAAGCCTGTGGCTTGAGCTGCCCATTTTGAATTTGGCTGGTGACTCCTCTGGGCAGGCTTTGTGTCTCTGCCTGTTTGTGTTCAAATGCGACACATGGGCTCAGCAGTCAGCCAGGTGCCAACCATGTAATCCGATGCCATATGTTCCTAAGTCAGGAGAGGAGAGAGCAGATTGTGTGTGTGTATGTGTTTGTGTGTGTGTGACTTTGGAAGTAGGTCAATTACATTCATCTACATTTTTCTATCCTAGGGGTTACAGGTGCAAAATGATTCGTGACCTATTTAGAGGGGCACTTATGGTCAAAATGACTAAGTGTGAGTGTCTATATGTGGTGGCATACAGAATATATTCCTAGAATACTCTTTTTATCCACAGCTCAAAAAAGATGTTTCAGAGAATGTTCCTCACTGGCAATACTTTAAAAATGAATTTAAAGTGTTGTTCTGAGAGGAAATGGGTGCTGCTCATTTTATCAATGTCTTCCTCTGTCCAGATGTTGGTTTGTCTGTGCAATTAAACACAGAATGGACAGAGCCAGCTGTGGCATTTCAAGGCTGCTTTTTGCTCTTCTAGTTCAGAAACAAAATTCAAGCTTTTGACTACAAAATAGAAACTATGTGACTCGAGGCATTTAGGCAATGCAAGTGGATGGCAGTCCTTCAGATGGTTGACAGGGCCTGAGAGTTTTCTCAGAGCTGAGGCATCCTGAGGTATTTGTAATCTATATCTTGATCCCCTAGCAGCCTCCTATCTGAATTCTTTATTATCTGTTAGGCTGTCCAGTGAGCTCTGGACCTTGTCAGCTTCCATGAATTCTTCCTCTTCTTGTTGCCTCTGGAAGCTGACTAGCGTGGGTTCCATGCCTACCCCACAGCTCCCTATGCTCTGGTATTCTCTGGCTAGTAAGGATCTTAGCTAAAGAGATTGGGAGGATAACAGAAGGGAAGTGAACTTGAACTAGATTAGACAGTTTGGGGCATAAATCCATTCTCTGAAGTCATCAAGCTATTCTCTCTGTGAAAGCTGCTACAGAACTCGGATTCTCGAAACCTTATTGGCACAGTAGAGATGGTTCTGTCTGCTTCTTGGGAAACAGTGAGGAGAGTTGATAACACATACAAATTACCTGCCAGTATTATGCAGTGTAGAAGCACAGCTTTCTTTGTGCTCTGTCATCACTCTGATGGGGGCTATGATGCCTCTGTAATCTATTCTCTGATGTGGTAGGTATCTGCATACCTCTGTCACTTTAGCTTACTAGATGTTACCTAACTATAATGGGTTCTGTACTGTGACTCCTTTTGCCTTTTTCTTTGGAACAGTATGCTTTTCCCTCAAGAAGAACTGAGGCAGAGGGTGGGACACACCTAGGTTTTCATTGATTTCTCTAACTTAAAAAAATCTAATTATTTTATTTTCACAAAAATTGACTTTTTGTCAAATGCTATCTATCTATCTATCTATCTATCTATCTATCTATCTATCTATCTATCTATCTAGTATGATTTCATTCTTTAGTGTATTTCATACATAGATGCATGATAAATTACATGCATAGATTTCTTGGTGTTGATTTGACCGTATGTATAGGGAGTGTTGTTTTTGCTAACTGTTTGATTTCTTCATAGATATCCACTGTTGCCTGTGTTTACAGATGAGATTAATCTCCAGATTATGAACCAGTCTTTACCTGAGTAAACACTTTAACTGAGTGTTTAACAGACACTCAGTTGTGGGCATGTGCAAAGGAGCAGGGGAAACGCTCACCTCTTAATCTCTGTGACAAGCAAACTGGCTTTTAGATAACTTCATATTGCTTATGAATTACACATTCCTTTTTTTGTTTGCTTGTTTGCTGGCTTTGATTCCCTTTTCTCTCTCTTCTAGGAAACTAGTATGTCTAGATGTTTTCTTACGAGAATCAGTTTGATGACTTTTATTCTCTTGAACTTATCTACTCAGATTTGAAAGTTTGTTGTACCAGATTACCACTTTGGTGTTTTCTAACCAATCTGTTGGTGTTCAGTTTTATTGGTACTTTTACATTTGCCACTTTTTTCATTATATATTTGTATTTTTTCTGTTTTTTTTCCTTGATTAGGTAAGCTAGTTGGTTTGCCTGATTTATTGAATTTTGAAAAGCCATTTTTTTTCTGACTTGTTTATTAGTCCTGTAGTTAGCTTGTGAGAATAATACTGACTTTTATGAACTTTTGTCTAACTGGCTACTTTAAATACTTTTTTTGATTAGATAATTTCTTTATTTACATTTCAAATGTTTTCCCCCTTTCCAGATATCCCCTTTAAATACTTTTATTCTATAAATTTTCATTGATTTATTTAAAAAGTATATAATAATAACACACACAAACAATAGCAGTTGTGTATTTACTATTCTTAGTAGCTGTATGTATTATTGATTTTTCCATGCTGGCTGGAATTTTTATAAAAGATTAAAGAAAAAAATTAAAAATCAAATCAACAGCCACATCTTATTGTTGACTTCCAAGGTGATGCCTGAGTGTTAACATAGTTCACAGGGTCCTCCTCCTCCTCCTCCTCTTCCTTCTTCTTCTTCTTCTTCTTCTTCTTCTTCTTCTTCTTCTTCTTCTTCTTCTTCTTCTTCTTCTTCGAGACAGGGTTTCTCTGTGTAGCCCTGGTTGTCCTGGAACTCACTCTGTAGACCAGGCTGGCCTTGAACTCAGAAATCTGCCTGCCTCTGCCTCCTAAGTGCTGGGATTAAAGGCGTGTGCCACCACTGCACAGCAGTTCACAGGATTCTTAATTTGAGAGTTAGACATGTTCTCTTTCAAAAGGTTAGTTTCCTTTAAGTTAGAGGTGGATTTAAATTTTTTGAAATGTTTTTTCTCCTTTGACCTACTACTGTAGTGAATGTTATTAATAGATTTTTATAATATTGAACTATTTGTTAATTCTTAGAATAACTCAATTCGTTTAATGTACTGGTGTTAACATTTTGTTGAGATTTTTTTATATTAATAGATAAACAGATTAATATATAAAACAGATTTGTCTCTAATTTTTACTTTTATAAAATTTTAGTATCAAAATTTTAATTCTTAATAGATTTCTGTTCAATTCTTAATAGATTTCTGAGGTCTATGCCACAAATTAAAAATTCCATATGGTTTCTTTATATAGACATCTAACACTTCTTTTGTTTCTATTTTTATCACCTATTTTTTTTAAACCATGGTAATATACTTGCTAACGTATCCTGTTTCTTAAATCTCAGATCATTTAACATTTACTAATAGAAACTCTGGGACACCCTGAATACAGGAAATCCTATTATATTTCTGCACAGTGCCTTTAATGCCTGGAGCATACATTTTGTGTTTGTTTGAATGATGTTTGTCACGTCTACGATACCTGGTAAGTACCATAAAGCCAGGGCTCATATCTCATATTGCTCACCACTAAATCAAGGATTTGTAGAATACTAACAAGTGTTTCTCCAACTTCTTCCTCACTGATAAAGAGAATGGACTCATTCCACAGAAAAGGTTTTTGTCTTGTTGAATGCACGTGTATGCTGAGATATCAAATTTGTTAGAACTGGGGCTGAATTGAGTTTTTTTTTTTTTCATATTTTGAAAAGAAAAAAATGTGTTGGAAGTTGAAGTGGTAGAGGAGGGGAAAACACAGAGAAGCTACAAAGGCAGAAATCTACAACAGGGACATGGATACAGAAGCTCTGGGACTGTCCCCATGATGAGAGGCACATATATTGCTTCAGAGAAATTGTGTTTCAAATGAAATGCTTTGTAATGGGAGTGTTCTCCATAGTTCCAAGGACTTCAGGAAAGAACACCGATCTCATCAAATGCTTGTTCTTGAAGAGACTTCTTATGGAAACAAGTTTTTGGGCCAAAACAAGGTTGTTCCACAAATACAATGCTATTCACTGTTGTCTGGTCTTCCTGCCAATTTTTTCTTTGTGGTGCAGGCTTCCATTTCTCCATTGATGACAAGATGGTGAAGCATTATGGAGAGGTTAAGAGTTATGGTTCCTTGTGATCTGTGTCCTCCGCTTTCTCCCTCTCAGGGTGTCCAGATGCCACTGCACATCTGGCTGGAAGGATGAAGGGGACTATGGAATGGGTAGGGTTCTGCAGGATCCTAGTCCGGCTCAGGGGATGAGGGGGGAAAAGGAAGAGGAGGAGAAGCCCTTTTCTGAGGATCTTAGTGATACAATTCTTTGCACGAAGACCTTTCCTCATGGTCTTCAATGAAATAGACTATATTCAATGAAATAGCTTGTATGTGTCTTTCTTTGGGGTGGGCTTGTACACATATACTTTACTCAGGGTAGACTAGGGATATATATGTACCTCGGAGAGTGGGAAGGAATTTTCAGTGTAAACGAACGTTATTGTCTAAATGTTAAAAGTTTAAAGTTCTGCGAGTGCCTCATTTGTACGGAGAGACATTTCTGGAATCCTAGGTACTTGTGGGATGGGTTTTTATCAAGAAGAAGAATAAGTCCGTGGTCTGCCAAGGACTATTCGACCTTCCCTGGGAAGAGGGTGTGGGAAGTCAGGATCCCTAGATGAGGTCAGAGAAGGGGAATCCCTGCTGGTAAAGGGAGTCTTCAATTTTGCACTGATCTCAAAGGAGCTCTCTAGTCATAGTAGACTTGCAGTCTTAATTGGAGAGGTTTCCCCACAGTTCCTTGTATGACTCAGAAGTTACTTTATCACCCACATTCGGTATTATTTTCAGTAGAATGTGGAAAAGAACGCTACTTTCTCATAAGTTTACTGTGAGCACTGTGTATGTATGCACACATGCGCAGGAATCCATGTGCACATGCATGGTCAGTCTTCTTCAGTTGTGAGTTCAGTGACTATGGATTCTGCTTCTGGAGAATCAACCAACATCAAATTCAAAGATAATACATTTTGCCACTATTTCCTATTACAACATTTTACACAGTGCTTATATTGTATACATTATATCAAGTAATCTGCAGATGATTTAAAGTCTATGAGAGGCCTGGCATGGGCTCTATGCAAATATTATTTATTTTATATAAGGAACTTGTGGATTCATGGCTTTTGGTGTCCACAATAGGGATCTTAGAACAATCTCCTAATGGATATTAAGGAATATGGCGTACATGTGTGTGTGTGTGTGTGTGTTTTACTATAATTTAGCATAAAATATTTTTTTTTAAAAAATGAAGATATTGAAAAGAAATGGGGCATATGATGGGCCTCAGAGGGATAATCATGAGACTGATCTGTTCTATGTGTTGTAGATGCCTGTGAAGGAACCTTATATGATCCTTATGTACTTATACACATTAGCCAAGCAAAGAGGAGGCAGAAGGCTTTGTTAGAACCCATGGTCTCTAGTAAGTCATTTTCCTTTCTCAAATATCAGTGTCACTAGCCCAAGGAGACTGCTCTTGTCTTTCCCACATTGTAGTTTGAGCACAATCTGAGCTGAATTCTGTGGCTAAGTGTTGCTCATCCTGAGAATAAGATGCATATCTTCAGTCCCTTATCGTTCATATTTGCCTTGTAGTGGGGACCTGGCCCAGTAAGAACGCAGGGAAGAGGTTTTGATTTCTTCAGTGGAGTGCCTCTTCTTCTGCCTCCTTGCTGGGAGGAACCAAGGGGAGACACTTTGTGTTTTAAAGCTGATCAGGTGCTCTGGTGTAAGGCCCTGGATCAGAAAGAAAAATGGCTATTTTGATTTCTACCCTGTTCCTTCCGTGCTGCAGCCTTCTCGGTCCCTTTTGAATTTCCCTAGTTCTCCAGTGGCATAAAATGAGTCAGAATGGCAAATGAAACATGCAGAAGACATAAATTCTGGGCATAAAAGATATATCAAATCTACATCTATCAATTGGCTTTATGCTATCTGAGCTGCCCCCAGGGTGTCAGCGGATCAGGTGAATGGATTTCTGCCACTGTGGGTAATTCCATAAGGTAATAGGGCGGACCCTAATGCAGTGGAGAGGCAATATTCTCCCAGTTATATATCACAGTTTAAAAGGGGGATTTGTATATTTTGATTTTGTGAGTCAATGAAGTTGAGTCCCCAAGGCACGCTTGGAGCTCAGCTGCTCTGAGACCATGCAGACATGCTGGCTCAAGGCCAGAAGTATGGTCTGAAAAAAAAAAAAAAGAAAAAAATGAATCTACCTAGACTCCAGAGACCAGGCCCAGCGAGGATCAGTCCTGTGGCCCCAGAGAAAGCTCAGGATAGAGAAAATTACCATATAAATATTATACGTTCCTTTCCATTTAATTGGCCAAGTTAACTATTATACCGAAGGGCAAATTTGTCTAGCCAAATTGGGGGTGGGGGTGGAGATCAAGCTGTTTGATTGACTGATAATACCAGAGTAGAAGAGCTCAGTCAATTATTTTTGCTGACTATGATATTGTGGCTTTGAGACGATGGAGTCAGGGAAGAAAGTGGGAGAAAAAGAGAGCCAGGAGGAACAGCTAAAACCCACTGAGCTTGCATTTTATTTCCCAAGTACTTAGCATTTTTCTCCCCTCGGATCCCTTTGTCCTTTCCATCCCCTACCAGCTAGAAACTACAGTTACTCCCATTTTTTATGGCGGAAGAAGCTATGGCATGGAAAGGTTAAACAACTTTCCCAAGATCCACCAAATTATTGGTAAGGAAGGAACTTGACACCCTCCTTAACCTCCCCAACAGGAGAAAAAGGTCTTTTCAATTTGAAGTGTCATTTTCTAAGCTCCATGGAGTCTGGTAATGTAAATTCAGGAAAGTTTGGTGGAAAACAGGAGCGTTACATTTGTGTCAAAAGCAAGATAGCACTTCTAGATACACCAGTATGGGATGGCCTCTATAGTTTGGCAAAATTTGTACACAGTACAGAGAACTGTTTTTCGACCTTCCTTTAGATAAAATTTTTGTTAGCAAAATCCATGTTTGGATGAGAGCCCAAATGTAGTCGTGAGATGTCTGATGAGCTGGTTCAGATTTAAGAGATTTCAAGAGTCCAAAAATAGGGCCCAAGGTAGGACACTGACTTCAATTTGATTGAGGTAGAGCTGTGCTAAGTAGGCCTTATCTCCATGGGCCCAGGGCCTAGCACACATTATGCATGTGGTGATAAGAAGGATTCAGTAAATGGGTTTCTAATATCCAACTCACTCTTCCAACCAGAAGTCGCTTTTATTCTGTCACCGCTATTCCATTCACACATTTATTTTAGGGTCAACTAATCTTAATCCCAGATCCCTAGTCCGGGTCTGATTGGGCAGAAAGGGTTTTAATGCCATTAGTCTGTGATTGAGTCAGCAATGGCCATGTGACCAGAGAGTGGCCAATGGGAGTTGAGAGGAAATAGAGGCAGGAAGGCCAAGGGTTAGTACTTCTATGGAAATTACCACCCCCCGCCCTTTTTTTTGGATATTTGTGGAATAAATCCCCAAAAGAGAACATTCTTCTCTTCCTTCTGAAACTTGTTCCCACGTGAAGTGACAGTTATATATCATAGTGCTTTGAGCTGTAAATTTCTCAAAGTACCAATTAACATCAGCTCTCCAGAAGAAGGGTTAATTGATCACAACAAATAGTTCAGAGGAAGGTCAGTTCCAGGGTTGGATAATTCCTTGCATGCAAGCACTCTATGTATTCCTTTGTTTCTTCATGGGGACCAGATGCCTATAACAGCCCCATCACACATCTTCCTTAGCTAATGGCAGAGACAGAAGACTGGGCAATATCCTGCCTTGTGCTTCTTTATACGAGTAGGGAAAATACTTCAGGAAGGGTAGGAATGACTTCTTCTATTGCCAAGATTTTGTGGTGTGCACATTCTTTAACCAGCTGTAGGCAGACCATTGGATTCAACCATACTTGGCCAGGTTATTAATCATGTATGATTGCAAGGAGAGAGCAGAGTATGCTGCGCTCTGATTGATGAACAGAACTGATCCTTGTGTTAAGATACAAGGTTCTGTGCCCCAGTATAGGGGAATGACAGCGCGATAAGTGGGAGAGGATGGAGTGGCAGGCACGGGGAAGGGGATGCAACAGGGGTTTGTTCTTGTTGTTTTTGTTTGTTCATTTGTTTGTTTTTTTGGAGGTGAAACTGGGAAAGGAGAAATCATATGACATGTAAATAAAGAAAATATCTAAAAAAAAAAAAGATACAAGGAGGAAGACAGCGTGACAGTTGGTCCAGCCTTTGTTGTCAGCAGTGTGTGCCATGAAAGTCAGTTCTAAAGATGACAGAATGAATCTGAGAGCTACTCCAGTGTTCTCCTTGCTTGATTCTGGAATGGTGACATCTTAAAAAGTTGCAGATGGATCGTCTTTGATACACTGAGTCATAGTTTAAATACAGGATTCACACGTGGTAAGGAACATTACAGAACGAGCTCTCCAAAACTTTTCACTCTTTCAAGAACAGCCTAGCTTAGCCACAGAAAGCCACACTTGTTGGCCACTGAATTTTTCCATTAATTTCTAGAAACCCACTTATCATAGAATTTTAGGATTATTGCAAGGGACCCTAAGGCCCTGGAGTCTAATCTCTTATTTGAACCCTGACGACCTACATTGGAAGCTGTAGCAAGGTATGCTTTGTGAAATTTGGATTAGGTCCTGGGAGTGTAGATGAAGGTATCTATAAACTTCTACTGTGCAAAGAAAGAACGAGGTTCACACTTCAGTAATTTATTTAAATTTCTACGCACATGCATGAAAGAGCGCTGGTCTTATAACTGTATTGGTTTCCAACAGAAAATACCTTGATGAAATGTCATGAACTACTCCTCAGTGACCAGAGGGAAACTTTCCAGCCCCGAGAGGCTCCTTCATGCTCTCACCAGATGCTAACTTTTGAAGCAACCCACATCTTTAATTCTTATATATTATTTACTGTCTCTTCCCCACCCCCATGTGTGAGTGCTCGCACACTCACAAGTGCATGCGTGTGCATATGTGTGTGGTGTGTGTGTGTGTGTGTGTGTGTGTGCGCGCGCGCATGTATTCATGCACTCTAATCTGTGTTTGCCACAGTATACATGTGTTCACAGGACACTTTGTATGTGATGATTTTGTCTTTCAACCATGTAGGTCCTGAAGACGGAACACGGGTCACCAGGCCTGGCAGGAAGTGCTTTTATCTTTCCGACCCCATTATTCCCACTGTCAATGCTATCTATGATTTTGCCCCCTTTGAACTTCGTTCACCTAAGCGGGAATCACACTTTGTGTCTGGATTTAATTTGTCCATGTAATGATGGTGGGATTTAGCATTATTATTGTGTGGGGCTCTGGCTGGTTCCTGTTCATCGCTGCATAGTCTTACAATGTTTGAATGTCCCATACTTCCTTTTTGGTGGTGAACAATCTCTTGGCTTTCACGTAGGGTCGTTCCTCACAACGCTCCTCCAAGCAATCCTGAGCGAGTGTTTGATGTACGTTTCTTTGCTCACTTTTGGGGGGAATCTTGAGGCAGCACTAGAATTGCTGTGATAGGAACTGGATGTCTTAGCTTCAGTATCTACTGCTAAGTAATCTCCCAAAGTATTTATCTGACCTAGGAAGACTCTGCTTTCCCCTTTGAAGGACAACAGCCTGTGGGAATGATTAGGAGGCTTTTTGTGAGGGCTGTTGTGTCAGGGTTTCTGAAGTCAGAGCCACCTTGTCAATAAATACATACATTCAGCATATCTGAACGGAGCACACAGCATGTATTTGGCTGCCACAGGTGCTAAGCTTTCCTGGACAAAATGGAATAATGAAGAGGGAAACTTTTAATCAGCAATCATGTCAGTAACCCTGTATTTATAAATTGATAGATGCTACAGTGGAATGCCACAGAGTGTCATAGAACAACAGACTCGTGGCCTCCGGAGGAGGAACATTAAAAAAAAAAAAAAAAACCTATCTCTAACTGAAATAGCCTTAATTGTGCCCTGTCAGGTTGGGGCCCAATTAATCACCGAGTGTGGGGTGGTATTGATGAATTGCCTGGGTGCTCTTTTACTGGTATAAATCTTTGATTTAGTGATTGCTGCTCTCTGATTCATACCTTACCTACCCCCATGATCAATATGCATGATGGATGGATGGTTTTCAAGAGCCACCCACGTGGATATGCAGCTTCACATACCCAGCATGCGTGTATATGAGTTAGTGCCCAAGACAGATTCCTGACAACTAGGCAGAGGGTGAGGTAATACTGTATCTGAGAGAGGAGGGAGAGATGGGAGATGAAGTTGTAAGGACATCCCAAGAAAATAAAGCGCTAAAACTGGAGCACCCTTCCTCTGCATCTACTCTTTGTCTACTCCCTCTCTCTTTAAGTCTTTGAGCTCAAGGGTCTGATGTTGCTTGGGGGAGGCCATCTCTCTCAGCCACAGGAGAAATTCTTTGCATTGTCAACACCGTATGTAACTTACTAGTTATGAGTGTCTTTGCTTTCTGACAGAGCTTCTATTGCTGAGTTGAGGGTGAGGGGTAAGCTGTGGTTTTCAGAAGCAGGGAATCTGTCTGTTGGGTGTTGACTGCTCCAGTCACTAAATCCGGGTCTGTTTATTCAGTGCCAACCATATTCCAAACCATGAGTGAGGCACTGAAAAATATACTGGTGAGAAAGACATTATTTTGACACACAAGGAATATTTTTCTCTAGAAGGAGATGGCAGCAAGGTCTCCTGGTCTTCATTTGGCTTCCTAGTGTGTAAACGGAGTGTTTCCTTGGTCTTGGTGAGACTCCTTGATTTTAGTGTGCCCAGTCTTCTTTCCCTCCAACCTTCCTCTATGTTCCTCCTCATCTCATGTACAGATACATCTTGTCATTCAGTTTATTCATCTGCCAAACTTTGACCTCTCAGACCGATGAGGCAAATACAGATGTATGCCCCAGACTGTAAAAGAAACAGACCAAGTCTGGTGACAGAGGCCAGATTCTTCATTGTTGTCCTCTGAATATGATACTGGAATGAGATCATGAGCTTCTATATGAATGTGGGGTACTTTACATTTCCAACAGCTTTCATCCAGAAGACGTAATCAAAGATATGTTAAAAATGCTTCTTACTGTACTTTTGTTTTTCTTAGTAAGAAGTAGGGAAAGACATGAAGGTGTTTTGATTTGGAATTACAGTAAAAGAAATTATTGAGAATGATCTAAAGTTTCTCTTTAAAATCGTGGTGAAAATGAGTCTATCTAAAATGTGGGTTTGTACCACTGTGAAGGTAAATTTACATCATATTATGGAATGAAAGAAAGGAAAGGAAGGAAAAATGAAGTATTTAACACTGTAAATGTAGCTCAGTAGTAAAGCACTTGCCTAGCCCTGTGAGTAAATAATAAAGATAAAATATATTATAAAATGGCATGTTTTCCACATAATTTGATATTTTTCCTTAAAACCTTATTTACTTGCACATTCCTGCCCAATGTAAGCTGTTTCCATTTTATTTTATTTATTATTAATATTATTTTTCAGATTTTTTTTTGTTTGTTTGTAGCCCAGGCTGACGTGGGCTTTCATTAAGTGGCTCAGGCTGGTTGTGAACTCTTGACCCTCTTTTCTCAGTGTTCCACATATTGGGATCCTAGGCATGTACTACGACTATTTCCTGTTTTAAGCAAGATTATTCTGAATAAGAACAGCTCTCATCTTTCCTGAGGGAGGCTGCAAAGTTCTCTTTCCTGGGATTTGCACTTCCATAGTAGGTGGGAGAATTGAGAGTTGCAAATGGTGGGCAGCTGCCCCCAGGGCCGGTGCAGCAGCGGAGACTCCTCTGGAGAAATCTGAGTGATTCTGCTTTCTCCTCCTGGGAAGGGGTTTGGTTTCCCTCCTTTGAAATGAGGGGAAGCTGGTTATTACCACTGTGGCTTCCCCTGCCTTCTCCATCCCATCTTACCCAGGCAGATTTCTTGTTTTATCTGGCACCCAATGGAGCTCTGTGGAGCAGAGCGCCCTCCTCTTCACCACTCTCATCCATTTAATTGATAAAAAATTTAATAATCTAATTTTAGGGATGGGAATTCCCATACCGTTCTCCAAGGCTACCCTGCACTAGGTGTCTCGGAGTTGCTCGTGCGCAAAGGCATCTGAGGGAAAAGGCAGAGCATCTCTTCCACTTGACGAGCATCTTTGATCGGAGGACAGGGCAACATGGGGCTCCTAGAAACTAGGAGGCTGAGGGAAAATTGGTAGGTTAAAAAAAAAAATCACATCCATTCCCTCTGTGTGTGTGGCCATGCTTGCGAATTTGTCAACCTACATACTTATTTTAACCCTGGATTACGTACATGGGACAAGATACTATTGATTTCGGATTCATTTCATAGCACGAGCTTCAAGTCCAGCCAGCTGGCCTGCCTTCATTGCCCGAGGAACTTTTGGCTTCCATACCCCCCTACCCCTACCAGAGAACTGAATTAATCAGGCAGCCTACCTTCTAGGCTTCCTGTGACCCTCAATATGCTTGCCGTGTCAAGGTCTCACATCCTGCAGAGAAAACATCAGGCACAATGCTGGTGACTGTTGTTTGGAGTCACGCATTAGGACTCAGGAGAGACTGAGCAAAAGCTGTGTTTCTCCGTGAGGTATGTCTATTTAGGAAGGAAGACTTTGTTTAAAAATTTACTCATTAAAGGCAAAAAGGTAATAGCATGATGGAAGCCCATTTCTCAGATA
>JADRCC010554487.1:0-13895 GCA_019843855.1 Hylomyscus alleni | reverse complement strand
AGAACCTTTAGCCAAGCCCTTACATGTACTTCACTTATGTCTATCAGACACAATATGCATTAAACTGCTTTCTTACCATTTTTCAAAATCATGGGTAGTACACACCTTTAATTCCAGTACTCTAGAGAAAGAGGCAGGTTGATCTCTGTGAGTTGCAGGCCAGTGTGGTCAACGTATCAAGTTCCAGGCCAGCCAAAACTAAAGGGAGACCCTGGCTCAAAAAAACCAAAACCAACTATAGCTATACTTGCCTTTCCAACATTCCATTAAGCTCAGCCTTGCCTGTTGTCTTTTGTAGAACTTCATCTATTGCTTCCTGCCTAAAACTACAGGGCTTTCTGGAATGCAGGATCTCCAGGGCTAAAAATAAGTAAGTTGTGATGGAGGCAGAGGCTGTTGAGTTTCCTAGGTATATAAGCAATTACAAAAGAACAGAGGAACATGACTTATGTGTATAGAAGGTTGTTTTAGGGTTGGAAACATAGTAGACCATCAAAGCCATCATTTGTCAAAATACAAAATGTGAATTTGGCTTTCTGGTATGAAAATGCAGTTTCAAAATTTTATAGCAAGTTACAATAGTGGCCTTTTGTCTTTTCAAGTTTGTTTCTTACTTAATCTGCTATAAGTAGAAAGAGTACCATTAAGTTCAGCTTGTCTAAAAATTACGAAAACTTTAAATGGTAACATATATGAGCTATAAGTAGATTATAAATCACTAGTAATCAAAAGAACAAAATAGTCATGAACAGTATAATGAAAGCACTGGGTTCTGACTAAGCACCATTAAATCACCCCTTGTCTACAACTATGAATGCTTTCCTTATCTACAAAAGAGTTACTGCAACCCTGCCATTTAGGTCCTGGAAATCTACAGATGAACTCACTAAATCAACAGGCTGTTAGGAAAATAAAGCATAAAGTCTGACCCAGTCTGTCACGTCTCACTATAAGACTTTGAACCTTTCTTAACATGTACAGCCCCATGACTTGGACATCATTTAGTTCAAAACAGGATTTTACTTGGCATACTGTTTAGATAAGAGCATTTATGAGTCTTTTCACAGATGATAGCTATAATACTTACCTGAGTGGATTTAAATGTTGTTTAGCCTAGAACCAGAATCTTGGTTGACCAAACTGCACATTCTTTTTTTATATGAATGATTTACTGGGGATTATGGTCCAGTGGAGGAGTGTTTGCCTAGCATGCCCGGAGCCCTGGGTTTGTTCTCCTGGGCATACCTGTAATTTCAGAACTTGGAAGGTGGGACCAGGAAGACCAGAATTACAAGGTTCTCAATTATATAACAAAAGTGAAGTGAAATTGGGCCACATGAGGCACTTTCTCAAAACAAAAGATTAATCAAACAAGATTTATACTTACCCAGGGAACCTAGAGTATTAGCCCAAAGTGCCCCTTGCCTAGTCACCATATTCAAAATCCTACCAGGGAAGAATGAGAAAAAAAAAAATGGATTTAGGATCACTGTTTCTCTAGTAATCTTATAAGCCATAACAGTAGCTATTTAAAATGCACAGGCCCACACCTCAATGTTTTTTGGAACTTCAAGGTATACCCTAATACCACCCTAGATTTTAATAAATATGGTTTATGATAGTAAAAATACAAAATTATTTAAAACAGAATAAATAAAAGGCTTCAAACAGCAGTCTGAAATGTATTTACAAACTGATCTGTGAGCAGCAGGGCAGTGGTGGGACACACCTTTAATCCCAGCATTTGGGAGGCAGAGGCAGGCGGATTTCTGAGTTTGAGGCCAACCTGGTCTACAGAGGGAGTTCCAGGACAGCCAGAGATATACAGAGAAAACCTGTCTCGAAAAACAAAACAAAATAAGACAAACAAACAAAAAAACCCTGATCTGTGTTAAACCAATGTCACTGTACCTGTGACAGAGCAGTTTGACGTTCTCTGGGAAAAGGAATAATTTCAGAATACTAAGTAGGACCAATGGAAAAGGCATGGATGTTAGAATGCAAAGCAGAATTGAAGAGAAAGGAAGAGCTGGCTTACTAGAGCACACGGAGAAAGCACTGTCTGCCCCCATACTAGAACTAAGCAGTCAGAGCGAATGCTTAGCACACTCTCAAGGAAGCAAAGTTCCGTCTTACACCAGAGGTCACAGCCCACCAGAACGGTGACACAGTAACCAGGTGCAGACCACACATTACTCTCCCAGCAGTGTAACACCATCACAGCAATGTGTCTGGGATGGCTGACTACTACTGGATAACACACTAAGAACTTGGTAAAGCTCTCTGGGGATGGTCTTGGTAGCACACTTCCATTTGTGAGCCTTTATCTACTTCTCATTTTTTATCACCTGTCTCCTGCCCACAACTCTGCAAGGAAGAACGCAGAGAAAGTTTTTACTCAAGATCACAAAATATTAAGTGACAAAACTACAATTATGAAGCTATACACAATATGTCTGGCTATAAATTCTACCCCTTTTCAAATTATTAAATGCTGCTTTCCCATATGGGAAGATGAGAAAGATTATGTTGCTACTGTTTTCAAAAATGAAGTATAGTATCTTGTTTAAGAGACTTCCCACTTCTAAATTCATTATTAATATTTGGGGATTTGTTTCAAAATGATACAATAGAAGAAACTGGGTGACTGTCTAAGGCTGATGGCTGTTGTAGAAGAGTTAGGGTTCACAGGTATTTATTACAGTATTTTAGCTTCTCATTAAACAAAATTTGAATTGTCAAAGGAGTTAATGCAGTAACAGGAACAGAAAAAAACCCAGCAAGCCTTTAAGGTTTCCTAAGGCCAACTCCAGCACGTCTGCTGCCACCTTCTGGCAGAACAATACATTCACAATTTAGAGATTAAGAATGCTTAAGTACCAGAGTCTGGGCTCCTGAGAAAGGACACCCTAGGCTGACCTTTGGCCTTCATATGCACCTGCCCATGTAGACATCTGCACACTTGAATATACATATACAATATGATCTTGGAGTTGTAGAAATTCTATTTAAGGGGCTGGTGAGATGGCTCAGTGGTTAAGAGCAGCAACCGCTCTTCCGAAGGTCTTGAGTTCAAGTCCCAGCAACACATAATTAAAATAAAACTTTAAAAACCTACCACATGGTGGCTCACAACCATCCGTAATGAGATCTGATGCCCTCTTCTGGACTGTCTGAAGACAGCTACAATGTACTTACATAAAATAAATAAATAAATCTTTAAAAAAAGTAAAGAAATTCTATTTAAGAGTTTCTGTTCCTCCCCATTTAAGTAAACACGTCAGCAAGAAGCTAATAAATCTAGCTTATATCACCAAGCTCTGAGTCCTAAAGGCCCAAGAACAATCAAAAGTCCCTATTAGTAACTCAATAATTTAAAAAGTATGCCATATAAATTTGGAGAACAGAACACATGTAAACCGGGGTAGTATCAGTTAAATGAGGACATTAACAAAAACCTACTCTTCTGCAAAACTAAGGCACAGTAACTTGGTTCCTTATGCTGTGAAACCAGAACCATATATTAAAAAAGAGAGGTGGGAGATGTTAATTATCTCAACGTTTTATTAATATCACACCCTAAAGCAGTGGTTAATATGCAAACTTCTAGACTTACTGTACATTTCTTGGTTTGGACCAGGCCATGCTCTGGGTTTCCTTCAATCCTAAACGAAGACCGTTCATTGCCCCAAATGCAGCCCCTGGTGGTGAATCATAACAATTCATTAAAAAAAAAAAGCTTTATATTAAAAATAATTCTGGCTGCTTTTTTATATAATGAGAAATGCAACACAAGTTTTAAAAATGCAAACAATATACTAGTTATTTTTCACTTTAAGCACCATTTAATGACTTGGATTTAAGGACATTAAAAATAAAAATCCTGGGGCTTGAGAGATGGCTCAGCAGTCAGGAGTACCAACTACTCTTCCAGAGGTTCTGCATTCAATTCCCACAACCACATAGTGGCTCACAACCATCTGTAATGGGATCCAATGCCCTCTTTTGGTGGGTCTGAAGACCACTACAGTGTACTCATATATAAAATAAAATAAATCTAAAAATAAAAATACTACCTACCTGTCATGCAACATCCTCCAATGGTAAAGAAAGCTAGTTCAAATCTGCCTCGGGTTTTATTAGCTCCAGTTGGCAAAATAAATTCATCAGTATCCTAAGGGTCAAAAAGGAAAACCAAGATGAGCATTCTCTGAAGACTTGGATAGCTATAATTTTTTTCCTATTTTTCTCTTTTAGTTACGAGACAGTATCTCATTATGTAGTCTAGGCTGGCCTGGAACTCACAATTATCCTGCCCCGGTTTCCCAAATGCTTGGATTACAGGTCAAATTTTCAAAGTAGTTTTGCAATAAGTAAACAATCAAATTAATATAAACTCAGATATCAAATTCAAGCAAAAGTAAAACTGTCTGCAATAACAGCCAGCACATAAATCAAAAGTGATGTGACAACTTGTTTGTCAGCTGGTCTACATATGGAGCTAGGTGAAACCGAAGCAGCTGGGCACATCTTTGATTTTTTTTTAAAAATTCATTTCAAGTGGGAAGAGCCACTTTTAATCTGGATCTTTAGAGGTGGGAAGATTTACCTTTATTCTGGGCCACAACTTCTGGTGGCAGCCTACAGAAAGGACATGCAAGATGGAAGCTTGCTCTGCCTAACAAGTCCATTCCTTCATTGGCATTAGAGCCTTCTTCCACATTCTGGCATATATTGAAGACCACCTGAGACATCAAGCCATGCATAGATTGAACAACTACTAGATTCCTGTACTTTCTGTTGGTAGACAACCATGTTGGCTATATAGATTACAGACAGCCTGTAAGCCATTTCAATAAATTTCCTACACACACACACACACACACACACACACACACACAGAGAGAGAGAGAGAGAGAGAGAGAGAGAGAGAGAGAGAAAGAGGTATTCATTCTATAAATGAGATGCCTGACTAATACAAGTGACATGAGCATAACACACTGAATTCTTTGGAGGGATTTTCATTCAGAACTAATTTACTCCATTTATTCTTCATAGTATAAATCTGACAAGGGCGGAAAGTAACCACATTCTTTGCTAAAATATCACAATAATAATAGACTTTAGGATACATATTAATATTTTCTCCTCTGAAACTTCTTCAGCTGGACCCCTATCGTTGTACTATCTTCAATGCTCCAACTAGTATGTAACAGAAAGACTTTTAAACCAAGCTTATAGCATTGCACTGCTTTTCTGTCCCAAAGTCCACATTCCTCCAAAGAAAAACATGATCAGGCCTATCACAGCAGTACCCCAGTTCCTGGAACCAATGTCTTAGTTAGGGTTTCTATTGCTGTAAAGAGACACCATGACCACAGCAACTCTTATTGGGGCTCAGTTACATACAGTTCAGTTTAGTCCACTATCATCACAACGGAAGCATGGCAGACATGGCCCCAGAGAGGTAGGTAGCTTAGAGTTCTACATCTGGATCAGTAGGCAGCAGGAGGAAAGTAACTAGGCCTGGCCTCGAACTCAGAAATCCGCCTGCCTCTGCCTCCCAAGTGCTGGGATTAAAGGCGTGTGCCACCACCGCCCAACCCCACTGGGCCATTTTCATTCATGTTACCTATACTCTTACTATAGAAAATGATCTGGTAGACAAAAAAAAAAAAATTCTATTTGTTATTTTGTATATCAAAGACGCTTCCTCAGTTTTCAAGTAATGACCTGATTTTAACTTATTCTCAACCTCTTGTTTTTAGAAATGTTTTATTTGACCAGAAAAGGTAAAATTCAATTCAGAAATAGACAACTAATTAAATATTGGAAAAAAAGACAAGCAAGAGCACCAGCCCACACTTCTGCAGTATCAACCATAGTAAACACTGCAAGGGTTGGAGACAAGTGTATAGCAACTCATATACAATTAAGGCAACAAAGATGGCAAAACACTGCATACAGGGGAGATAATCTGAGATGCTCTTAAGTGTGTACTGTTGACCCTCTACCACACAATGGTACTAAAACACCAGTAAGCACTAGTGTTGCAACTATAGAAGAGAAATGAAACAGGGACTAGGTATCATTGTACCTGAGATAGTTACTACCAGGCTGAGATTATGTGAAATCTTTATAATTTTAAGCTGACAACAATATGTATGTTGAAAACAATTAAATTTTGTTTTTACATCAGTTATTCTTGGGATTTGTAACAGGAAGACTTGTTACTTAAGGTAAATTTAACAAACCATCTCAAGGTGAATCTAAGAGTGACTAGTAAGTCACTAGTTACAACTAAAAGTAACTAGTAAAAGAAACTACAAATAATGCCTCACATCAAGATGAGTTCTATTTAAGATGTCTATAATCTTCAGGTTGGATTTGTATCTAAGAGTAAAACTGCCAGGTCATGACTGTTTTTCATATTGTTAGAAACTGCCAAACCTTTCCAAAGCAGTTCTAGCTTTTTTTCTTTTCTGAGAAGAGGGCAACTCTCAAGAATCTAAGGCTCAGGCAAAAGTAGTAGCACACACCTTTAATCGCAGCATTTGGAATGCAGAAGTAGGATCTGACTTCAAGGCCAGCTTGTTCCACAGTGAGCGAAAGGGCAGTCAGAGCTACACAACATGACCCATCTGGGGCTTAGGGAGCTGTGGTGGAACGGGGTGGGGAAGGGGAAGAAACCCACCTCATCCTCCAAAAGAGAAATCTCAAGATCACCATTCTCAAGATTACTACATAGTCAAGGACCTTTCTGCCTCCCCTTTCTGAGTGCTGGGATTACAGGCTCACCACCAACACTTATATCATTTGACATTCCTACTAGCTGGCTGGCTAGCTTCCCAATCTTTTTTTTTTTTATGTTGGTATATCTGAAGTGACATATCATTTATGACTATATTTAATTAATGTAATTTTTAGATATCTGTATTGCTTAGTGAAGACATATCTATTCACGTCCAATGCAATTTTATAACTGATTTTTTTTCTCTTAAGTGTAAAAATTTCAAGCCATCTATCAGATGTTTCAGAAATATTTTCCCCAGCTTTCAGGTGGTCCTATTGCCTTTTTCTCTTTTGTTTTTGAGACAGGATATTTCCATATAGCTCTGGCTGTCCTGGAACTCAACAGATATACACCTGCCTCTGCCTACTACATGCTGAGATTTAAGGCATGTACCATTATGCTCAGGCCTCTTGTCTCTCTCGATATTGTTACAAGTACATACAGAAAAAATTAAATTTTGACTAAATTCAACTGTCTCTTTTCCCTTTATTACTTGTACTTTTAGTAGCATATCAAAGACACATTTTTAAATTTAGTCACAACCACTGGAACCTATGATTTGTTCTAAAGGGCTCACAACGTTACCTGTTGATCTGAGTTAACACTGCATATGGTGTGAGGTCCAACTTAACTCTCTTGCATATTCATTCTAGCTGCCCATATTATTTCAGAAAATGCCGACATTCCTGTCTGTATTGCTTTGACACTCTCATTGAGAAGCTGACTGCAACTGAAGCAAGGGTTTATTTCTGGTCTCAATTCTATTGCACTGCCCACACATGCCTTAGTAATGTGGTATCAGTGAAAGGTTTTAGGTTGATAAACCTTTAGTTATTCATTCTCTTTCATTTATTTTCACAAGTATCAGATCTATGTGTTTTGCACTAACATATGGATTCTGGGATCTAATTACCAATTTCAACTCCCCCTCTCCCAATACCCTTAGGATTTTGATAGGAATTGCATTGAATCTCTAGGTCAGTTTGGAGACTGTTGCTAGTTTATCAATGCTAAATTTTCCAAGATGATGGAATGTCTTTTCAATATTTAATTCTTTTGTTTTTTTTGAGACAGGGTCTTTATACGTACCTCTGGAATCTTTTTATGCTAACTGTAATAAAACTATTTCTCTAATTTTATTTTTAGAGTGCTCAGTGCTACTGTATAGAAATAAGATTGATTTATGTCTACAGATCTTACATTCTACAACTCTGCTAAATTCACTTATGAATTTAAAAAAGGTTTGCTTGCTTTTCTTCAAATTTTTGTAGTTAAGATTTTTTTTTTTCCCCTAGAGAGGATTTCTCTGAATAGCCCTGGCTGTTTGAAACTCACTCTGTAAACACGTGCTGGCTTCCATCTCAGTGATCTGCTCATCTCAGCCTTCCCGGTGCTAGGAGTAAGGGTGTGCACCATCTCTGAGAAGTTCCTTTTTTTCCCCCCAAAGACAGGGTCATATTTATGTAGCCTCAAACTACTCAGAGCTCTGCCTGCCTACCAAGTACTGGACTTAAAGGCATGCACCACCAAGCTTGAGCAAATTCCACTTCATTTACTTTTATGTTTAGCTATGTTGCCTAGACAATTCTGAGGAGAAGTAAAGAGAATGGAAATGTCCGTAATTGCTTCTGATCTTGAGGAATCATGACTCAGTCTCTTATTACCAAGTATGACATTAGCTGTGAATATTCTGTGGATGTCATTTAATAGATGGAAGGTTGTGGTGGTGCACACCTTTAATCCCAGCCCTTGGGAGGCAGAGGCTGGTGGATCTCTGAGGTCTGCACAGTGAGTCTAGGTCAGCCAGGTCTTGCTACAAAGAAATCAGATCAGTTCCTCTATGAGTACTTCACAGCTCAAGTCAGTTCTAAACACTTGAACCTTGTGGTAGAGTAAGACACCAAACCCAACTAGTAAAAGCTTTATCTCACCTGAACGAGATAGCGTGGATCCACATTTAAATAAGGAGACAGGGGGTTCATACCAGTCACTAGAGAGAAAACAGAATGTCACATCGCAACAAAATCCATCGAGTATTTCATACAGGACTGACTCAGCTAACTGTTACACACTGTGAAACTCAATGAATGTAAATTTTCTTTAGGAATTAGGTCTTGCCCCATGCCCTACATTTTCATAAGATATTGGCGCTAATATCAAATCATGAAACTCCTAGAAAATTAGCTTAGGTTATTACTGTTTTGGTTTATGTTTAAGTTTTTTACATTCATACACTTGAGTTTGTCTGTGTGTATGCTAGTGTGCATGTGGAGGTCCCACTAGAGTCCCTTCCACCTACCAGTTTGGTTCTAGGGATCGGACACAGGACACTAGGCTTGGCAGAAAGTGCCCATACCCACTTCATCTTCATGTATGTATGTATGTATGTATGTATGTATGTATGTATAAGCAGTTTCCTTAACTAGCATGACAACCAAGTATAATCAGTCTCTCAGGTAAAATAGTGGTTGGGCTAGGTTTTTGATTATACAAAAGTATATCAAAGCAGTTCGTCCATATCACATTTCTAACAATCTTGCTAACAGAATCTCTTTATTATGGCAAGGAGTATCCTTGTTTTCACCCAGGGATGAATCTTAATGGAACAGAAAATACAAACTTTTAGGTTAACTTTAAATCTCCCAACTTTGAAAACAAAACAAAATAATCTAGCAAGAAAAATTAATGTTCATAGATTTTATTTGTGTGTGTGTTTTTTGTTTGTTTGTTTGTTTGTTTGTTTTCCCAGACAGGGTTTCTCTGTGTAGCCCTGGCTGTCCTGGAACTCAGAAATCCACCTGTCTCTGCCTCCCAAGTGCTGGGATTAAAGGTGTACGCCATCACCACCTGGCATAGATTTTAAATCTACTATTTGGGTCCTTCTGTATCTTGGTTGATTGTGTCTCAAATGTATGCACTAAGCACGACTCTATTCATTAATTCTAAGTCCTGTTATTTCAGATCCTTCCAATTGTTACACAAGCATCCCATCTCATACCAACAGTTTCTTATTAACCTACTTTCTCTTAACCCTTCAACAAACTTTCTCTGTAGAAATTGGGAAATCAGCCCTAATGGCTTCCATCTACAATTAGAACAAATCCAACCCCTTTTCCTTGCTTATAAAAGCTTGTATTTGTTGCTGTGTCCTGTCTTTCAGCTCTTATAATCAATCTTGTATGAGTTGCCTCCATTGTCACTCTGAAGACAAACTGATTCAATAGCTGTTCAAAAAAAAATGTCAAGTTTGTTCTGTCTCTCAAACACTTGTTGCTAAATTCAGGTCACTGGTCTAACGTCAACTCCCAAGCTGTTTTCTCTGATCTGTTCTCAAATAGCCTTCATCACCCACCCACCACCATAATCTCAAGGTCCTATTTTGTCATGACATCTATCACTATAGTGTCTTTATGTTACTCTCCTCAGTAGCCTGTGTACTTCATCACCTTAAGTAGCACCCTCCATTTTATGAAACTGAGAAATCCTAAGATACACATAAACTGTGTCCTGGACTCAGTTTTGACAGCAGACTTTAGGGTCATCAAATGGTTTTTAAGTATAAAGGTTTTAGAGAAACACTGAGAGGATTAGCAAGAAGAAACACTCACTTTAGTTAAGGGCTATTCACCATCAACTCCCAAGTTCTACTTCTCCAGTTGAATATCCATAATGACAAAACACTAAAAGCCTGAAGTATATATTCAGGTGACTGAGAAGGGTCAACAGGCAGGGTATTCATGCCTCTGTATCTTTGAATTTGCTTATATTGCTTTCAAAATTTGTTTAGTTTTTTTTCTTGTTTATAAATCTCTTAAAAGTTTTGCTCGCTTCCCAGCTCCTTCCGATTTCCTGAACTGTCTAAAATAAAGAGAACAAAAAAATGTTTTTGCCTAACCGATTTAGAAATACTTAAAAGCCATGTGGAAAAAAATAACTGCCCGCTTGTTACTTGGAATGTTTATTTCTAGAACTAGGGTCTCCTAATAGGGCCAAGCATACAGAAAAGCGTGTGACGAGTAAAGAAGGGACTGGGTGCTAAAGGAGGACATTTTGTGTTTCCTCTGGAAACTGGGTCAATACAAGAGCTTCCTGGGGATGTACGGTCCCCCAAATTCGTTCAGTCTTCAAACCCGATCACTGGCGGTGAACGTTGTAAACGCGAGCGGGAAAAGGGACAGGGAACGCTACACATTTCTAGTTGTCCCAGGAAGCAGTCAGAAAGGGGAGCAAGCTAGGCCCGATACTCACGCGGGACGCCGGCCAAATCAGCGTTCGAGTAACCCGCTCCTCCCGCTCCGAAGAAACCAGCTAACCCGCTGGTGGATTTGTTGCCACTTCCTCCGCCACCCTCCATGAGGTCGCAGCAAACGGCGGTGGGCTTCCCACCACCACCACCTCAGGCCGGGGTCGTGTGCTCGGCCGTGGCCCCGACAGCAACAGCGGGAAGACCCGCGTTGCTACAGCCACCTTCACACGCTGACCTTCCGGGCGCCGGCTCCCGTTAAGCATCGCACTTCCGCTTTGCGGCTGTGTGCGGCCCGGAAGTCGGAAGCGCGAGACAGCTGCTTTCCGGTGGTGGGAAAGTGAGCCGGAGCCGGAGCCCGAGCCTGAGTAGAAGCGGCGCGTCCGGGGCAGGTGGGCTCCCTGCGGCCAAGCGGAAGCTAGCGGCTGCGCAGGGAGGGTCTTGCTCGGAGGCCCGAGGAGCAGCAGCCTCAAGAGCCGGCCGCTGCAGAGAGGGAATGGTGCGCGGGGCGCCGAGAAGGAGGCGCAGTCCGTCCCTGTCAGGGTTAGTGAATGAGGCTCTCCGCCCGGGCCGGCCCGGGGACCGTGTGCTGCGGGTCCCAGCATGAGTGCGGGCCCCGGCTGTGAGCCCTGCACGAAGCGGCCCCGCTGGGGTGCCGCTGGAACTTCTGCGGCGACTGCCTCGGACTCCCGGAGCTTCCCTGGCAGGCAGAGGCGCGTTCTCGATTCCAAGGACGCTCCCGTACAGTTCAGGGTCCCACCGTCCTCGCCAGCCTGCGTCTCGGGGCGGGCGGGACCGCACAGAGGCAGCGCCACCTCGTTTGGTACGTGGGAAAAATAAAAATCTTTGTCCTTGTTTCAGTGTGAGGACCATGGGACTCCAGTCACTCCTAACTGATCTTGTGTCCACCACTGTGATGACCCCGTCGTTCAATCACTAGATGCCACTCGAATCAGAGGGGCTGCAATTTTTCTAGTGGCATGTGTGGTGTGGAAAACTTTGATGGACGGTTGCTTACCAGACCTCACCTGTACGCTTTCCTCAGCTTGGATAGAGAAACTGCCCTGTTAAGGAAGGTCTAGTTGTGTATGTGAAGCAGAAGAGCGCTTCAGTTTCCAAAAATCGTAAAGAAAGTTGTTGCAGTATACTCAGTGAGTGCTGACTTTCCAGAGTGCAAAGCAGTTAGCCTTAGCTTGCTGGTATTGTATTTGTCCGTGGCACATGATGTTGAACACGAGGAACTTGATCTCTTCTTTCATACCTTGAAATTCATGAGGAGAGATATATGTAACAGAGAGTAATGGATTTTCTTGTCCCTGAGGGAGCCATTGTTTTGGTAGGAGTTAAGTACCTAACCTAGTTATGAGATCAAAGATAGTACAAGAAGATTTGATACTTACTGTAAGTACTGGAGAAGAAAGTAAAGAGATACGAAGGTGGTGCATGGAATGAACGGTGGAATAGTGAGAGATGGGCTGCAAAGAATTAGGAAAAAGTAATCCTATTCTGCTGAAGTATAGATGGTACTGTGGACATTACTAAGGATTTTGAATTTTGTGCTTTCAGGGCAGTGAGAGGCTATTAAAGAGTTTTCAGCTGTGTGGAGGGGTGGGGGAAGACTATGACTTGGTTAATTTTGTTTTCTTGAACTGTCTGTATTTGGTTGATGTATAGAAAAAGGAATAGAAAACTTGGTTGAAACCTCAGGACTAAAAGAGTTGGTCTAGATGGGAGATGATTTGCGCTTAGACTCTGATGCAGGCAGTAGTGAACAGAAGTGGATGCATACTGGAGGGAATGCCTTCCTTTTGTACCTCAGAAGAAATGCACCTATGCTTGAGAAATTGAGGAGTTCTTGGCATTAAAGTATAATGGACCCTCTAAGTGTGGTTTAGCATACAGTAGTTTGAAAAAGTAAAACAACCAAGGACAGAGCCTTTAGGAACACCAGCCTTTTAGGAGAGGCCTGAGAGAAATGCCCAGTGAAGAGGAGAAAAGCCTCGCTGTGTTCTTTCACGAAGAGCTAAGAACATTGCTGAAAGCATGCATAGGTGCGCAGTGTTAAGAGGCTGGGCAGAGACCAGGGCAAAGAGTGGACTCTAGTCTTTCTTGGGAACACTAAGAAGCAGACTTGAAGTAGGTGTTTTGTTGTTCTTGTTTGTTTGTTTGTTTTGAGACAGGGACTCATTGTGTAGTCCCATCTGATCTGGAGTTCAAACCTGCTTCCTAAATACAAAAATCAAAGGGACTTAATCAGGTACATTCCTATCTCTAGAAAGATGGGTTAAGCAGTAGCTTTTGGGCTTTTTAAACTTCAGGCCACTGTATATTTTTCTGGTAAGCAGTAATAGATGTAACTTTGTACCATAAATATGCCATATTTATGACTGAAATATTTCATGAAATAACATCCTTATCATGTGTGGTGTGTGTAATACATTCTTATAATTTCTATTGTTTCATTTAATAAATGCTTTTCATTTTTAGTTTGTAAAACTTTGGGTTAAAGAAAGTTCGTACTGTAAACAGAGGTACCAGTTTTGGGAAATATAGAACAGTTGCCCAATAAGTGAAGTACTTAAGGGTAGGATGTAGATTTCAGAGAACTTGCTATAAAGGAGCAGGAACTGAAGAACTGTGATAATGGCCCTGACTTCTATGACTAGATAATCTGCAGTCTTACTAACTTTATTTGCATGCTTGCTGGGAGCTGTTGGGGCTACCAAGTTTTTCTCATTAGTTGGACTTTAAGTTTTCTGCCAAAGAGAAATCAAGTTAATATTCACGTGTGGTGTTTTCTGTACATCTGCCAAAGCACCAGTGAACACAATGTTCAAAGTCTAAATTTTTATACTAAAC
>JADRCC010554483.1:0-11189 GCA_019843855.1 Hylomyscus alleni | reverse complement strand
GAAATGCAAACTCATCTACCAAGGCAGACACATCATTATAATAATACATCTAACTAAGCAAACAGCAATGTAACAAACAAAATGCGATTGCTATAAACAAAAGCTTTCTTCAAAATTAACCCCGAAAATATGGGGCATTTCATGATAAGCAAACCTAAGGTGGGTGATTGTTACTGAATCTTTACTGCTGAACATATTGAAAAGATTCACATTGAAGAAAAACAATGATCTTGTTCATGAGCACAAAAGAAAGAATACATTTCACAAGAGACACAGATGAATAAAAGAGAGCTAGGAATTAACCCAACAACTCCAAAGTATTAAGAAAGAAAAAGATCTAGCAATGATATAAAAACCAAAATAGCAGCTAACAAAACCATTGTGAAATAGAGAACTTCTATTAATAATAATCTTAAATGTAAATAACTTCAATTCAGCATTTAAAAGACACAGCCCTGGTGACTAAATTAAAGTATAAGATCAACTTACTTATTTTTTCCAAAAAAATAAAAAATAAAAAGTAAAAATTCAATAGTCAAGAGCACCCACTACCTGGCTTCTGACATTAAAGTCAAACAATAAGCCACAAACAATGTGGTATTGCTATTCTGATAGTTGTCAAAGATTACTTCAAAGAAAAACTTGTTAGAAGAGAATTTTAAAAAGGACACTACATATTAACAAAGCAGGAAATTCATCAGAGAAACTAACAGTTATAGATGTTTAGTCATCAAATGGTAGTGTCATAGTTTCACAGACATAAAAGGGAAGAATAATGGACGTGCATACAGTAGTAGTGGGTACCATATGTATAGCAGAGGATGGCCTAGTTGGCCATCAATGGGAGGAGAGGCCCTTGGTCTTGTGAAGGTTCTATGTTCCAGTGTAGGGGAATACCAGGTCCAGGAAGCAGGGATGGGTTGGTGAGCAGGGGGAGGGGGGAAGGAACAGGGTTTATTTTATTTAATTTTGTTTTATTTTATTTTTCAGAGAAGAAACCAGGAAAGGAGATATCATTTGGCAAATAAATAAAGAAAACATCTAATAAAAATTTTGAAAAAAATGCAAGATGTTTTTAGTTAAGATCACCAACTCAAGCAAGTTTTGTATTAAGAATTATTTATTTCATGTATATATATACACCATCTCTATCTTCAGACACACCAGAAGAGGGCATTGGATCCTGTTACAGATGGTTGTGAGCTACCAGGTGATTGCTGGGAATTGAACTCAGAACGTTTGGAAGAGCAGTCAGTGCTCTTTAACCACTGAGCCATCTCTTCAGGCTGTATTTTTGGTTTTGTGTATTTGTCTTGTTTGTTTGTTTTATCTTCAAGTTTAAGGACTTTTAATCAGTATACATAATAGAATATATAACCATGTTACTCACACACCTCATTCTATTTCACTGATTTTACCTGACCCATTTTCCTTTTTCTTTTTTCTTTTTTTTTTTTTTACTCTCCATCATATATAGTCAGAAGAGAAAGTTAAATTTGTTTTTTTTATTCTCTTTCTTGCATGAGATTTGGCTCTAGTAACATATTACTTACTTACTTAATTAATTCTTGTCGAATATAATGAGAACATAGATGCTCACATTTAATGATCTTGTTTATAGAATGTTGACTTCAAATTTCTCACTTTCATAAATATCATGTATTAATTTTTAATGTATTGAAACATTGAAATAGTGAGAAAATATTACAGAAAAAAATCAATACAGCATTCTAAATTTCAATAATGTATTAAATTTAAAACTCAAAGAGGATAATATGAAAACTGTACCACGGGTCAAGAGGATATAACTGATATCAATACACTATTCCTTCCAAAAGCTACATATATGCTTCAAAACATCCTGTCAGACATTTCTCTAGTGTTGACAAGATGAGCAACCAAGAGCAAGAATTAACAAACCCCCCAAATAGCCAGATTAAAAAAAAAATCTTTGTATGTTATCTGAAAAAAGTACATCACTACTATATGTAAACAACTGGAGAAAAAAGTCAATGAACTGCCACAGCTACTTGGATACTGAGAAATATACATTTGAACGAACAGAAATCATTAAAGAAATCAACAAGGAAGTTGAATTTTTCTTACAATAAAAAGAAAAAATTATTAGCACAACTTAACAGAATCTCTTGGATCTAGCACATCTAAGAGGAAACTTGATGAACCACAAACATTTGTATGTTTAAAAATTGTGAGGCAGGACCAGAAAAAGGTCAAGGTAAGCTGAAGAAGGGGGTCTGAAGGAACTCCCAGAAAGAACCTCCTCTCTACTACCTCAGAGAAGCCTCACAAGGAACTGAGAAGAAAGAATTCTGGACACCAACACAGCTCCCTCTCGCCCCTCTCCTAGGAAAGCCAGGGGGATGTTAGGACTTTGCCTTTCAGTTTCAGGGAAGCTGAACTTTACAAAGAGAAACGCACTTTACAAATTAGTCGTATTCTCAGCATTCAGTAGAAAAGCTTTTTGCTGTAAGGCAGTGGTTAATACAGAGACTCACATCTGTTCAAATTACCGTTGAGTGCTCATCCCTAGATAAAACCTTTATGTCATTAGTGTACCTAACCCCTGCTAAGATTTATGGGATATAACTGAGTAGGAGACGAAAAGATAGAGGATAGGAAGCCGTTCTGTGAAACTCTCTGTTCTGGACATCACATGGCCATTGCACTTATTGCCCTAGCCTTTGACCCCTTGAGATGGTCCTTGGGGGTAGGGGTGAGAAGGCACAAGTCAACAACAGAGAGACTCCAGTCAGGTGAGAAGTAGAAGCGGACTCATTTATTGCAGGATTGGGAGTGCCTTTATATCCATCACTCACACCCCATTGGTCCATGACATCCCGCCCTTGGTTGCTGGCACCATCTGACTGGTGGTTCTGGTCATGTGCTCTGTCATCATTTGTCTCTGTGTGTCAGGCAGGTTTCAGGGTTAGCAGATGGCGAAGCAACTACTGCACACGCATGGGCCACTGTGGACTGCCAGTCAGAACATACAGACTAGTTTCTCCTACATGCACTCATAAACTAATAATAGCAATGATCAACTGCATAAGATCTAATTGGTCAACAGTCCAGCATTGAAGAAGAAGGACACATGAGGCCCCACTCCTACATGAGGAGCTATTGGCAATAAATGGTTGATCAGAGCAGGAGGAGTCGTTTTTCCTCAAGGGTATAGCTACTGGTACTCTATCCATGATCTAGTTAACAGCTTCACATCCAATTCTAATTAAACTGTGTAGTATATATAAATTAACAAATACTCATATACTTATACACATAAATGTATGCAGTAAAAGATATGTAAAGAACATAAAGGGTTCCAGAGGGAGTTGGAAGGTGGGATAGAAGATAGAATATGGTCAAATATTGCTTTGTATAGGTATAAAACTCTGAAAGAATAACCACAAAATTATTAGAAAACATCAATAAAACATCAAATAACTTAATGCACTTCAGGGTTAACAGGAATGAAGGTCACACATCACAACCTAGTTGCTTTTTTGTCTCAGGAATGAAGGAAAATTTAACCTGCAGAGATTTAAAGATATTAAACACCGTATAAATAGACTGAAGAATAGAAATCACACCTCAATAAACCAGCTCAATAAATGTAGATAGGGAAATTGGAAAAGTTCAGTGTGGTTTCCTGATACAAGTCTTGAGGGAACTAGAAATGTAAGTTACATAGCTCAGTGTAATAATAAAGGTTGTAATGTGTATAAATATATATATATATATATTATATGTATACATATATTAACACATGTGTAATATATGTTATATATAGATCATACACATACATATCTATGTCTATGTCGATTTCTATATCTATATATGAAACACCGAACTAAAGTGATCAATCTGAAACATGTCCTCTAAAATCAGAACCAAGCCAAGGCTATTTACTCTCTGTTCTGTCATTCACCCCATTGTATAAAGGTTTATATAGAGCAAAGAGAGAAGAGACAGAATAAAGGTGATGTAAATACCATATCAGGAAATGACAGTATTCCTCTCTGCAGATGGCATGATATTAGGCTAAGAAGAAGCATGGACTCCTTTGGAAAATTCTCAAGTCAAAGGAGCGAGACATAAGTACAACATTCAAGTACCCATGACTTTGCTTGGCCACATTCTCTGCTTGCATGTTCCGCCTTAGCATGGACTCAAAAACCAATGGATTGCACAACCATCTGGTAACAGCTCTGAGACATGAGTCAAAATATTCCTTATTTATAAGTAGTTTTTTATATATATTTTCAATATTTCATTATCATGATGGCACACCTGGTACATATGTCATCATTTATCCAGGTCACCTGTTTGTTTAACCTTCAACTACTTTTTTCATATAACTTTAACTGCATTACTTCTATTTTTTTAATATCAATTGTATGACATTCTCTGGATCTAAATAAATTTTTGGAACTGATCTCCTAAATCATTGTGACTTTGGGGGAGTTAAGGGTGTTATTTGGCTGTAGACAGTTTCTGAGGTGAGAGGGCACTCCTACTCCTGAGTCAATTCGATTTTCTGTGAACCTTGGTGATAGAAATTTTGCAACTGCTGGAAACTAAGTAATCCCACATGTTCTTGCGATTAAAGGGAAGATGGGCCTATTGAGTTCAAGGCATACTGTCTCTAGGTTCTTCTTTTTATTCTCAAAACTCTTTAAAACCGTGAAAGAACTCACAAAACCTAATTGGATTTCTTTTGAAGCCCAGAAAAGAGGATGAAAAACTCACTATAGTGGCCTGTCAGATGGAAGAAGACAGGAGTCTTAAACAGGCTTCGGTTCATTATTGTGAGACCTTTAGAAACAAGTAGATTTGGGTTTTCCAATTCAGATTATAGCTCATCTAAGGAACAGACTAACATCAACCTATACAGATAGTTACATAGTCTCAGATACAGTGACAAGACCCAACCAGCTAGGGAGTATCAAGTAATTTTAGCTAAAATATATAGATTCATTATACAACCAGCCAAATAATTATACACAGGAAACATTAGTCCACTTGTTTTTCATATCCATGGCTGAATTTGTCCAGCTGTTGCTGTGTGTGCTGAAACTTAACTGAGAAAGCACTAGGAGATGATAATTCCAGAAAAATATACAGACAGTCCCAGTAATGAATATCTTCTCTTTGTCTATTAACCAAGGACAAATAGCTAATTAGAGGAAGGTACTTTCAAATTTATAGAAAAGACAAGACATGTATGAATAAACATATGGCTTATTCATATATAATTATCAAGAGATAAAAGACAGGTCAACTCTAAAATGTGTTTTTTATAACAATTCACATAGGAGACTCCACATAAAAATAAATGTAATCAATATATTTTAGATAAATAACATATTAATAATTTAATAAAATAGTATATTTTAAATATTAAAACCATATATTTAGACTCATTGTTCTAAGTTAACATTTAGGGCAGTGTATTTTCTATTTGCTATATAGTCCACAAATTAAGCTCCCTAAATAGTAATTGTATTTAGAGGTCACAGGACTATGATAATGAACATATGCCTTCATAGGGCTTTTTCATATATTATAGATACTTTATTATAATTTGTCTTGGTCTGATAGAGCATGGCACAAAACATTTATTTCACTTTATTATGGAGACTCAGAAGTCCAAGGCCAAGATGATAATTTGGTGGGCAGTAAAGGACTGCATCCCGGTTACCAGGTGACTCACTCTTACTCTGTCTTATGTAGAGTCCTATGTCTTACTCTGCCTCCTCTTGGACCAATGTCTTAGTTAGCATTGCTATTGCTGTGATGAAACACCATGACCAAATCATCTTGGGAAGGAAAGGGTTTATTTGCCTTATATATTTCCACATCACTATTGATCATTGAAAGAAGCGAGAACAGGAACTCAAGCAAGGGAGGAACGTGGAGTTAAGAGCTGATGCAGAAGCCATGGAGGCTCGCTGCTCCAGGACTTGCTTAACCTGCTTTCTTATAGAACCCAGGACCACTACCACCCACAGTCGTCTGGTACCCTCCAGTAGCAATCACTAATTAAGAAAATGCTCTACATATTTGCCTACAGTTTGATCCTATGAGGAATTTTTTTTTCAGTCAAGGATCTGCTTATGCTAATTGCTCTGGTTGACATAAAATAAGCCAGCACAGAATGACAGTGCAAATCCCTTCCAAGAGCCTTGGCTATAAGTATTTACCACATCAATGCCTCAGCATATAGAATTGTTGGGATATATTAGTGTTACATTACTTATTTGTGTGATGTGGTGACCGTGGATTTATGTTTCATTTAGAGACCACAGGAACATATAGTGTCTTCCTCTATTTCTCTCTCTTACTACATAGTAATGAGTCTCTCACTGACCTAGAAGCAATTCTTCGCAAGGCTGGCCAGGCAGTGATCCCCTGGGACACATCTGTCTTGGCAAACCACAATGAGTTTACAGTCCCATGCAGCCATTGTTGTCTCTGTGTGTTGATGCTGCAAATATTCTTATTCATTGAACAAACCCCCAGTCCAACATTCATTTATAACAGAAACAAATACTCAGTTTCCTGAACAAGGTGAATAGGAAGAATGTAATGAAAAGGCAAAATGTATTATTTTATGTAACTGTCAAACTATTAAAAGTGTTTGCATCAGCCAGGCAGTGGTGGTGCACGCCTTTAATCCCAGCACTTGGAAGGCAGAGGCAGGTGGATTTCTGGGTTTGAGGCCAGCCAGTGTGGTCTACAGAGTGAGTTCCAGGACAGCCAGGGCTACACAGAGAAACCCTGTCTCAAAAAAAAGAAGAAGAAACGTGTTTGCATCCTTGTGGAAAATTCTTCAGGAACTTCAGACCTGACCTTGTATTTACTTGAATACTACAAAAAGCTATTCAATAAGACAATCCTCTTGAGCAGACTATAGATATTTTTTCTTTTCTTTTTTTTGGGGGGGGAGGTTTCGAGACAGGGTTTCTCTGTGTATCCCCGGCAGTCCTGGAACTTCCTCTGTAGACCAGGCTGGCCTCAAATTTAGAAATCCACCAGCCTCTGCCTCCCAAGCGCTGGGATTAAAGGCATGTGCTGGGATTAAAGTGGTGACTTCCTGGCTTTTTTTTTTTTTTTTTTTTTTTTTTTGTAGATTTTTCAGTCAATCACAATTAATGTATATTTTCTGTACCCTGGACCAGTAGTTCTTCTCTTTCCCAATGCTGTGAACCCTTAATACTTGATGATATGATGACCCCCCAACCATTGCTACTTCATTACTTCAATTTTCTACACTTACGAATGTTAATGTAAATATCTGATACTTCCAACGGCCTTAGGCAACCCCTGTGAAAGGATTGTTTGACCCTCAAAAGGTTTGGGACCAACAGGTTGAGAACCACTACCCTGGACAATAGTGTCACAATGGAGAAGGCGTTCCCTCTCCCCCCCAAAAAAGAAATCTTAAGACATATACTGATGGCCGCCTCATTTTCTGTTATCTGTGCTTTAATTATACCTGTAGATTCTTTGTGTTATAATTTTATCTGAAATAATAACTTCCTATGACCTGTTTTCTTATAGAGATGACCAGTACAGCACTGATTTTTAACAGTGGCTACTATAAATGGTGTAAACTCTGTATGTGGCTAACGTGAAATCACTGACCTTAACAACTGGCCTATTGGATTCCCGAGGTCTTCACCATCAGCTTTGTACATCAACTCCAGCATGTCTCTAAGCAGAAGCGTCCAACATTGTTTGTTATTCAGTATTCCTATCACACTAATAAACAGGTTACTTACATGAGATATATAGCAACAGCCAAGGACTCTCCTGCTGTAGACAAATAACATCCCACCTTCCAGGACAACTGAAACGGATGAAGAACCCCATTAACAGTGAGAATCGGTGACGTCACCATTGCGTCACCCAGAGACGCAGCTTTTCCTCACTCCAGGTACATCCAAAAACACTCATTTAACAAAACCTCACCCTTTTACAGGTCAACAGCACCTTTGGATGAGTTTGTCAAACTGATTCTTCTTCTCCGACATTAAATTTTTCCTCTTTTACGTTTGGAAGTAAAGTACCTAGAAAATGTCTGCTATGTTTCGTGACATCATGCCAACATAAATACTCACTCTGGAATGAGTATTCTGCTATGAACTTTGGGGAATAAACACGCCTCCTGCCTAATGTTTATCTTTTCCTGAGCACTCCGTCTTCCTTGTGTTTGACAGACAGCGGAACCACAAAGAGCCTCCGTGGCTTACATAGTCAGTGTAGACAGTGTCCTCATAAAAAGCCCTACAATGGCAACCCAGCAAGCAGCATTGTGCCCATGATGCAAATATCTCAAATTTTCATAGCGTTTACCACAGGATGAAATACATGCCTGGTATCTGAGGTGGTTTAAAAAAAAAAAAAAAAAAAAAACTCAAGAAATAATGAGCTCTCTAAGTAAACAAAACTGAAAAGCAAGGTCAACACGAAGATCTGATACAAGGAGACAGATTAAAGTTACTGTTCAAGGAAGTTAAAAAATCATTAAGGCTCAGCACAAACAAAAAATGGCTGTGGAAAGCAAAGTACTTGAGTTTTTATGCATGTTATTAATGAGACAAATAGAAAAAAGTGTGTGGATATAGGCACACATTTAAATGCTATGTAATAAAAGTCATGATGATAAAGATGGACATCATAAAATGTTACGGTCTAAAAAAAGGTTTTGAAATATTAGCAATGAAGTGAAAATTAATAGAGAGATCAATTTAGTCTCTTCAGAACAGTGAATTGAATATGATACACATCATTTTAAATGTTACCCAATAGAGGAAAAATACAATTGGCTATTGATATTTGTTAATGCAATTACATAATTAGTTAAAAAAAATGTGCTTCCAAAGATGGTGAAGATCCATGTCATAGCTGTGTAAAAATTAGCATTGTGTCATCCTTAATGAAATAATTTTAAAGCAATGGAGAGAAATACATTTTACACATGCTTAACTATATATGTAATCCAACTTATGATTCACTATTGCAGTGCATTGTGTTTTAAAAGAAAAAGCAATTAAACTAGCAAACATATATTATGAGCTAAAATTTAAACTGATGTGTTTGAGAAGTTAATGAAGATGCCATTAATTGTGAGATGTTTGTCTATGACTGATCCCAGGTACGATAGCTATTTTCAGGTAGTGCTGGTGCACTAACTTGCAGTTCCAGGAGGCACAGACTTCCTCATTCCTGTACTGACTTCCATGCATGTTTTATGATGGCGATAATAAGTGCAAGGCATGAATAAAGTTACGATTTTAACCCCAATATTTGTATGGTAAATAAAGAAAAAAGAACGTACATCCTAAGAGGTGTCTAATAAAAGTATCAAACCCCTCAGATTACAGAATCCCAGATCTTGAGAAGCAGAAGGCAAATAAATACTCCACAGGAACGAGAGGTGATTCTCTTTAAATGTATTCATTGTTATGTGTATGGTATACATGTGAGTGTCTGTGTGTACGTATGTATGTATTTATGTTTATGTGTATGGGTGTATATTCATGCACGCACATCCATACATGCTACCACACCGGTGTATGGAAGTCAGATGACAGCATTCTGGAACTGAGTCTCTCCTTCTACTGAGGATTCCAGGATCCTACTCAGGCCGTAAAGCTTGTGTGGCAAATACCATCTCCTGGATCAGACAATTCTCCTTTAAAAATTGTCATCAACATTTCTGCCATGTCCTGCTTCACTCGTTTTGGGTCCTGATTTTTTTTTTTTTAATCTCTATCACAGAAGACAGATCCTTTGCATTTGTGTGTCTGTAAGCATACCAGTAATTAAAAGAAAAAAATCAAGTGGGATTCTTTCTTCTGGTAAGGACTCAGCATCCATGCCTTCCACAGTAGGCTTTGAGTGAGTATCTAATGCAGACTCCATGCTGGATTTTATTAACTGTTTGGAGGGATGAAGAAAGGAGGTAACACTGTCCATCATACATGTATTTCATACAGGTATGACTGTATTTCGTAGTCTGTATGAAACTGCTCTTAGCAATACTTCATCAGGCATGCTATGAATCACCCGTGAGGCATTTAAAGTCAGGTGCTCTTCTTGTCCTCCTGTAAGGCACCAAGATGGAAATATTGTCCCGAGGTCTCAAACTTGGGGGGCATGTGTATCTAACGTGGCAGGTTTCTGTAGAGTAGCTGAGGAAAATGATTTTTTTTTCTGCTGTTTTGATTACACCTCACTTAGATGTGGCTCCTGGAGGGCTTCGTGAATGTCCACCCTGAGCAATAATAAAAGCTGAATGGAGAAAGGTTAATACTACGCCTCTTGATACAGCACTCAAGGCTAATTCAATTCTTTCCTTTGTGGCCCTCTGATTATTCTGAAGGCTGAAAAGCAACTTTCCTCTTGGACGAGCATTTTCACACTAAGCAGGCACGTCTTGAGGGCAAGTGCTGAATTGTTGTTATCTGGATTTATATGTAAGAAATAGTTTAATGTACACTCACTGTGATGTGCAATGAAGAGGTGTCTATGTCCCTTCAAAAGTTGACATTGTCGCTATGGAAACACTGGGCCTGGCACCACTCTCTGGACAAGCCTGTGTGGCCCTGAACATGTAAAATTGCAGGGGATTTTGTTTCTTGTATCATGATTTCTTTTTAATCTCCTTGCTTCAGTGTGTTAGAAACCCTTATCAAAAACATCATCTCAATGCTACTTCAGGAATGCTTTGAGCCTGAAGGAAACTTTGCATAATTCATCGAGGACAATACTTATAGCATGACTGCAATGGCAAGTTAATTCCTACTTGGGTATAATATCAGATCTACAGTTCCTTGATTTCTGGTGTAAACCAAACCCAAGACTTACTTTTTCTTACCTCCACCAGATACCAGGAACGTATCTTCGTGCTGGTTATAATCTCTTTGCCCACCTCAAGTGTGGTTGGAATGTAACTGTACTGTGTAGCCTAGGGACAAGATATGAGAAAATAATAACAGTATAGTTTACCAAACCTAGAATTAATGTATGTGTGGTTGACACCCAGACTTTACAGACAGGATAAAGATTTGGTTTGTTTTAGTCTTTAGCATTGGTGTATCATAAAACATTGCACAGTCCTTCTGATGCCGTTTATTTATGTCATTCTGCAACCACTGTTTATA
>JADRCC010554474.1:0-15147 GCA_019843855.1 Hylomyscus alleni | reverse complement strand
CCTGTCATTTAATCTGTGAACTTATATCATACAGGAGCTGTTCAGTACATGTGTTCATTTCTACACAGATTGTATGTCTTCTTCATCCTTCACTCCTGTTAATTCTTCAGTTTGCACTAATTTAAAGCTTTGCATTCTTTTACTATACATAATTTTCAGGGAGAAATAAACTTTTAAACATTTTTTTTAATCTCTTTTTGATACTAGTTGACTCTTATACTCCAAAATGTGTAACTCCTTTCTATAAAAGAATAGTACATGGAAATAGATTTATTCTTGCCTTGATTCTGTGTCAAAAATTACACTTGAAATATTAGGATTTATGCTAATCATTTCAGATTATATGACTTAGGAAGTGAATATTAATACAAATATAGTAAATATAAAAATATAGTGAAGCATGTATACTTTGCAATTGAGAAATTGACAGAACATTCTTAGAAATTCTTAGAAAATTCATGGGAATTTCCTAGGCTGGAAAGGTAATAATGTTCAAGGCATATCTAGAGTCTATTTAATATGATTTATCTTTAAGCAATCAGTGCAGCTATCATCTGTTCAAGAAAACATGCAAATGTCATAGTCTGCATTTCATGAGTAATGAAAGCATAATGCTTGCATTAATTAATATAGCTCAATAAGATTTTGAGCTTAATAAATTTATTCAGGAGAAATGGCTTAAAATATCATATGACAGAAATTTAATATAATGTTATAATAATTTTACATATACTACCCTATTCCTTGTAATAATAACTTTACATGTAATATTGTATTCCTTGTATTAAATAACTCATTCCTTCATAAAGAAGGGGTGCTCTTAAGACTTAGCATTTTGATAAGACTTAGGAGACCCAGGCATCTCAGAGAGTTACAAGATTTTCAAAGTGAATCTCTAATGTTTTATGACCAGTGAACAATCATTGAAGAAAGAATTTTTTGAAGGGGTAATTGATTGCTAATTAGACAGGAAGATTCAATGACGTGGCTTTTGATGACACCCATACTGTTGAAGGATTTTTGTGATCTAGCTGTCTTTGAGTTATCTACATTTCTTAATGTTTTTCCTTACAGTGTAAGTATGTCAATATAACTGCTCATCAGCAACCTAGACTTGGGTGTGAAGTTAAAAGGTACCTTTTCTGGGAAGACCAGATGTTTAGTTTAATCTAGGAAAGCTCACAGGAATATGTCATTATTCTAATAATAATTTAATAATAATCACAAGAATAATAATAGTGTGTCACTCTTCTCTCATACAAATGAATCTCATTTCTTTTTCTTTTTCTTTTTTTTTTTTTGGTTTTTCGAGACAGGGTTTCTCTGAGTAGCCCTGGTTGTCTTGGAACTCACTCTGTAGACCAGGCTGGCCTCGAACTCAGAAATCTGCCTGCCTCTGCCTCCCAAGTGCTGGGATTAAAGGAGTGTGCCACCACTATCCAGCAAATATTATTTCTATATACAAAGTATTATTCCAGTGTTATCATTTATGACTATCTTAAAGTAAAAGGGGTTTTAAAGAGTAAGCTGCTTTGATTTGGATATGACAATTACATAACAGAATACCAGCTGTATTTTAGGAAGCTACAATATTTATTTTAATAAATTTGCATGATACTTCACACATTTATGGAAGAGAAATACACATTTTTAGTCTAGAGTGAATTTTATGTATTTAGAAAATATTATGGGAAATTGTTTTTCTTAACAGGTCATGTATGCAAGAAGTTTTTACTGATAATTTGATACAACCAGGCACATTTTAGTCTGAATTTCGGTAAGTGAATGTCAAAACTAATGCCAAAACTATTTTAGTCAACAACCCTGCTAGTATAAAAGGAAGAAATTTTAGTTCTTTGTTAGATAATAACTCAGGGTAGTTGCAAAAAGGGAGTTCATGCTGTAGACACAGACACATTGTTCTATACTGATTCCTAAGTACCTAGAAGAGGCTTAGAGAAAAAGAAGTTTTCCTAGAAATACCTAAGGTACATTTTAAAGAAAGGGATATTTTAAAAACAGCAGCAAGGTGGGTTGCGTGTGAGAGAGAAAGAGGACTAGATAAACATGGCCCAATTAAAGAATAGTGCATGTTTTCCATAGAGTACACAATGTGGAGAAGACCATGAAAATAGATAAGGAGGTAAATTTTCTTCTATGGCTCTCTAAAATATGTGAAATAAAAGACAGAGGAACCATCACAAGATATCACAACAAAATGACAAGCAATTGATGTTTGAAGTGCTCTGAAAGGTTTACTAATAAGAGTCTAGAGGCCACTGCAGGCTAAATTATAACTATATGAAACAAAATTATCCCAGTTTGGAATAAATTCTTATCTATGAAATTCATGGGACTTACAGAATTTGGTCATCTTTCAAGCAGCAATTTGGTAATTATACTCTTGGTAGCTGAGAGTCACACTTTAATATCCTTTCCTATCTTGACATGTGTGCTACAAGAAACAGTAAATGGTAGGGATGAAATTGCTACCAGGGAATGAGCTTCTAAAATAAACAGATAATAAAGGTAAGTCTCAATATGCATAAGTATCTTAGGGAGCCCAAAAGTGTTCTTGCCTTATAAAACTGACCAAAACCAACAAACTTTAGAATTAATAAAGTACAGAAAGAACTAACACATAAATTACAAAATCCTTGTATGTGAAAGAATGGAAGGTTGCTGTTTAGCTGCATAATGTACAACTGAGTAGTTAAGGGTTTCCAATTTGGTCATAAGTGGTCCAAGCAATATTATAGGATGGACAGATTTAGTACTATAAAATATATAAACAGACTTCTATGCTATGGGTGTGTTTGTTTGTAAGTTACAGATGAGTAAAGAAACAGTGGTCAACAATTTCAATAAACATAATGAATATTTATATACACAATTGTTTTTTATTGTATTTTATGTATATGTGTATATGTGTGTGTATGTGTGTATGCTACTTATAAAGTGTTATTAATATTTTATTCCTTTTATTCTTGACTTTTATGTATGGCACTTAGTCAACTATTCTTCCAATAAATCCTCTATTTCTGATTACTACTAAGCACATGTACCTACTTACAAGAATGTGTATCCTATAGCATTGCCAGCCTCTCTATATCTGCTTTTGGACAATGGCCATATTCCTGTCTCCATTTCCTATGACTCCCACCTGTTGTGTCTATCTGCAGGCAGCCACTGCAGACTGTCCTATTATTGGTTTATCGATATTTAATTCATTCTGATTTTTCCAAATGTAAAAATTTATTTTATTACTGTTTTAAAACATGATTTTTTGTTAGTTATAATCAGGCTGTTTATTACAAACAATTTCCCCACCTATAAAACAATTTCCCCACCTATACCGAATAAAAAATAAATAAACCAAAAATTAGGAAACAGTATTATTTCACAAATAGCTCAAAATAATGATTAATATGAATTACTGTCTATATCATATTGGTCTTTGATCCATGTAATTTCTTTCATGCTATGTAGATTTCAGTTTTTTCACCTCTATAGCTAAAAAATAGGATAAAATAGTACTCAGAAATCTAGTTCATAAAATTATTCAAAATTGAGATGCTATATGAAAATTCCAAGAAATATTAACTATAAACATTTATTGGCTTACAAATATATTAGTAAGCCAATAAATGTTTATAGTTAATGTTTCTTGGATATATATATATATATATATATATATATAGAGAGAGAGAGAGAGAGAGAGAGAGAGAGAGAGAGAGAGACGACACATAGGTTATTTTGATAGAATCTAGATTTGAAAGAATCTGCTTGTTTAGTGATTTTTGAATAATATGTATAAAGTGTCCTCTGACTGAGTGATGACTATGAGATGGAGAGCACAAGAGTTAAGATTCCATTCCTGAAGTAGATTTCAGAACCCTGTAACTGACTATGGTAATGATGTAACACTGGGAACATGGTATTGAAAATGTCAGTATCCTTTTGACCTCCATTTGTTATCTAATTGCCCTAGCTAGAATTTCAAGTACTATGTTGAACAGATGGGGAGAAAGTGAGCAGGCTGGTCTAGTCCTTAATTTTAGTGGGATTACTTTAAGTTTCTCTCCACGCAGTTTGATGTTTGGCTACTGGTTGCTGTATATTGCTTTTACTATGTTTAGTTATAGGCCTTGAATTCCTGACCTTTACAAGACTTTTAACATGAAGGGATGCTAAATTTTGTCAAATGCTTTTTCAGCATCTAATGAAATGATCATATGTCATTTTTCTCTGAGTTTGTTTATATAATGGATTATGTTGATGGATTTCTATATATTGAACCATCCCTGCATCCCTGGGATGAAGCCTACTTGATCATGGTGAATGATCATTTTGATGTGTTCTTGGATTCAGTTGGCAAGAATTTTATATTATTGCATCATTTTCATAAGGGAGATTGGTCTGAAGTTTTCTTTCTTTGTTTGGTCTTTGTATGGTTTATGTATAAGCGTAATTGTGACTTCATAGAATGAATTGGGTAGTGTACCTCCTGTTTCTATTTTGCATAATAGTTTGAAGAGTATTGGTATTCAGTCTTCTTTAAAAGTCTGATAGAATTCTCCACTAAACCCATCTGATTCTGGGCTTTTGTTTGGTTGGGAGACTATTAATCACTGCTTTTATTTCTTTAGGGGTTATGGGACTGTTTAGACGGTTTATCTGATCCAGTATTAACTTTGCCAGCTTGTATATGTCTAGAAAATTGTCCATTTCATCCAGATTTTCCAATTTTGTTAAGTATAAACTTTTGTAGTAGAATCTGATAATATTTTGAGTTCCCGCAGTTTGCATATGTCTCCCTTTTAATTTCTTATATGATAGCCAGGAGCTAGAAAGAACCCAGATGTCCTTCAATAGAGTAATGGATACAGAAAATGTGGTACATTTACACGATGAAAATGATGAATTCATAAAATTCTTAGGCAAATGAAGAGAACTAGAAAATATCATCTTGAGTGAGGTAACCCAAACACAAAAGAACACACATGACAGATACTCACTGATAAGTGGATATTAGCCTAGCAGTTCAGAATACCCAAGATACAATTCACAGACTACATGAACCTCAATGAGAAGGAAGATCAAAGTATGGGTGCTTTGGTCCTTCTTCGAAGGAAAACAAAATACTCACAAGAGCAAATCTGGAGATAAAGTATAGAGCAGAGACTGAAGAAAAGGCCACCCAGAGACTGTCTCACCTGGGGATTCATCCCATATACAGTTACCAAACCCAGACACTATTGTGGATGCCAAGAAGTGCATGCTGACAGGAGCCTGATATATCTGTCTCCTGAGAGGCTCTGACAGAACCTTACAAATACAGAGGCAGATGTTTGCAGCCAACCATTGGACTGAGCATGAGGTCCCCAGTAGAAGAGTTAAAGAAAGAATTGAAGGGGTTTGCAACCCCATAGAAAGAACAACAATATCAACCAATCAGACCTCCAGAACTCCCAAGGACTAAGCCATCTACAAAGGAGTACACATGGCTCCAACTGCGTATGTAGCAGAGAATGGCCTTGTCAGACATCAGTGGGAGGAGAGTTCCTTGGTCCTATGATGTCTGGCCTTGTCAGACATCAATGGAAAGAGAGTTCCTTGGCCCCAGTGTATGAAAATTGAGGGCAGGAAGGTAGTAGTGGGTTGGTGAGTGGAGGAACACCCTCATAGAAGCAGAGAAAGGGAGGATATGATAGGGTGTTTCCAGGAGGAAGGAGAACTGGGAAAGTGGATAACATTTGAAATGTAAATAAAGAAAATATCCAATAAAAAAAGAAAAGAAAATATACTATAAGACGTTGGATAAAAAGAAGTCAGCTCTACTTTCTTTTTATTTGGATATTGTTTTTTCTATTCCCCAGATTTCTCCCGTTCCCTTTACACAGTGCCTAAACGAAGCATCTAATAATGGGTAAGTGTTAGGCTAGAGAATTTTATAATTTTTAAATCCTTATTTGTATAAATTATTTTCTATTTTATTATTTTTATTTTTTAAAATTGTATTTAATCTTATTTTACATCCCAGATTTTATGCCCCTCCCAGTCCACCCTCTGACTGTTACACGTCCCATACCTTCTCCTCTGTCTCTGCAAGGATTCCCCCCCACCCCCAAATCCCAACCCCCAACTCCCTACACCCCCACACCACCAGACTTCCCTATTCCCTGGGGCCTCTAGTCTCTAGAGGGTTAGGTACATCTTCTCTGACTAAGTCCAGATCAGGCAGTTCTCTGCTGTATATGTGTTGGGAGCCTCCTATCAGCTAGTGTATGGTTCCTGGTTGGTGGCTCAGTGTCTGAGAGATCTTAGGGGTTCATGTTATTTGAGACTGCTGGTCTTCCAACAAGGTCGCCCTTCTCCTCAGCTTCTTCCAGCTTTTCCTTAATTAAACCGCAGCTTCTGTCCATTGAGTATAAATATCTGCATCTGATTCTTTCAGCTGCTTGTTGGATCTTTCAGAGGGCAGTCATAATAGGCCCCTTTTTGTTCTCACTCCTTAACCTCAGTATTAGTGTCAGACCTTGGGGTCTCCCCTTGAGCTGGATTCTACTTTGGGTATGTTCCGGACCTCCTTTTCTTCAGGCTCTTTTATGTAGTAAATTACCCATGTCTATTCAAGATATTTAATGTATATAATATTCTAATTGACTTTGCTTAAACTGATCGAATCATTTCAGTAGTTTGGACCCTACTATATTTTAGACCTACATTAAAAATGAAATGCTTAAGAAATAAATCTAGTCAGTAACTCTATGAGAAAGTGAAAAAAACATTGACTGGCCCTGCACTCTTGGGTTCAAATCATGTACTTAAGCTTTCTTAGGGGCTGGGTATAATTTACCATGTACAATTTATTTATATTTTTATTGACAGAGTAAAGTAGTTTTTCTATGTAGAGTATTTTCTAAAGTTTAACTATGTTTTTAAATTAGCATATAATTATTTCTAAAAGAAAATTGTAATTGTTATCAAGATTCTTTTCAAAGAAACTATATTGTATCGGGTAATCCCAGTCACAGCTGAATGAAAAAAAAAAGAAAATTAAACACTGGTCAGTGTGAACATAAATGAACTCATTCCTGAAAAAAAGGACCCTTGCTCTCTACTTATTTGGGGCCCCTTGATATTTATTCATTGGGCAGCTCCAACTACCAAGGAGTTCATGTTGTGACTATCCTCTAAAACACTGTTGATGATTTTGCTTTTCTTCTACCTTGTAGGTTAAATTAGGATTGAATGACTTTTTGGCTAGAATTTCACAAGGTGATCGTGCAGGAAATATGTGAAAATTGAAATTTGATATAATGATTTATGAAGTAAGTTCTGAGATACAAGGTTAATTAAAATTGTATTTTCAAAAAGAAAATAAAATTGACCCATAAGCAAAAAAGTTTTAATATTTTTTCTGAAGACTATATTAAAAAATGTCTTGAGTCATAAGTAATATGGCATTAAAACAGTTGTGTTTTTAAATATATGCAAATGAAAATACTTACTGTATTAATGTTTTAACACAGCAAATTATATTTCAACCTAATAATTAAAATGTGGATTCTGTAATTACTTGGTATCTTTCATAACTCAAGGCACTACACTAAACACAATTACATAACCAGTAGCCAAGATGAACACATGTCAGGTGATGTTTTAAATAACAAAGAAAATGTGGCTTTGGGAGTCACCACTCCATAGCTATGACATCTAGGATAAGTTATCAAATTAAATCACTCGCTTTTCCTCTCCTTCTATCCTTCTCTCTTTCTGTCCTTCTGTCCTTCTCTCCTTCTGTCCTTCTCTCCTTCTCTCCTTCTCTCCTTTCCTAACACACACACACACACACACACACACACACACACACTAACTCTCCCATGCCTCATTTCCATGATGTGAGAAATGATATAAAAGACTACAAAATTTATTTTGTCCTATGTAACCAATATTTGGCTAACTAGAAATTTAAGCAAATGTTATTTGACACCACTTTGTAAAACCACAAATATATTACTAGCAAGGAAAACATTTATGACTATATATACTTATGCAATATTTGGATAATATTCTTAAACTGATGCATTAGCATTATAGGTATTCTGAATTAATGCATGTTCGCTTTAAATTATACAAGAGATTATAAATTACAAATTACAAAATAGATGCAAAGAGGATAATAGCTCACAACTCATAACTCAAAATAAAGTTGTTTGCTACACTGTCTCATTTACTTTCAACACTGAATTAACTGAAACAATTACTAAGACTATTTTATTACAAAAATTTATTAACTTTGTTTAAAATCAATGATGTTTTCTTCAATTTGTATTATTTCTTTCCTTTCTCAGTTTACTCTGACTCACTGCAAACTCTCTACATAATGAAGATGACACTCTTTGATTCTCCTGCATTTATTTGCCCAATGCTGAGATCAGTGGCATCTACTGCTAAATATCACATGGATTTGAATTTGAAGCCATTCTCTCTGTGCCATTTCTTCATAATAAATGATGTCAAACTAAATTGGTGCTCTCTTTGGACTTGACTATACCTCATATCTCTTAGATTTGTTGCTATTAGACAATGGCCCATGGAATAGCAAGTATACCAGACTGTCTCTGTAAAAGCAAAATCAAACATACATCAAGGGAAGTACTGTATGTCATAAAAAAGGATTAAAAGAGAAAACTTTTAGGAAAGCTTTTCTTCTAATTTCCCAAACATGTAGTCAAAGCCTTAGTGGAGAAACAATAATTCTACTGTGGACAGATAATCACAGAAACTCTGGCTTAATCTGGTGGTGTTAGTAGAAAGTAGAGCATTCCTCCTTGTAAATATTCCTGAGGACTACCCTTATCTCAAAGTCCCTGAAAATTTTCCAGGAAACTCTGGCTTGAATTCCTCAAGAGAAGAATAAAGCAGTTCTTCTTGCCTTTCCCTGGAGGAAAGCTATGAGAGAAGGTTTTTATGGGAAACAGTCATTTAAACACTACCCACCAAATGAACAAGCACTCTCCACAGCGAAAGCATAGCCTAAATGTGGGGGTAATAGCAGCCAATTTTCAGTATTATTATTGGGTAGTTTGTTGCTCATATGCTTTTAATTTTATTCATCTTTATTCCCATTTTTTCAGAATACTTTTTCAAAGAATCTGGAATGACTTTTTAATACTCAAAGAAAATATAAATGCCAATTTTACTTAGAAAAGCAAAACAAAGTCTTGATAAAATATAGTGATTGCCACTGATGTTTGTTTCATATCCTGATACCTGATCATCATCTTATGTCAGTTTGTGGTAAGACAATTCATAACAAAAGGAAAGTGAGAGAGCAAATAATATAAATAAAAAGATGGATGTCAGGAGGAGAAGGAGGAAGGAAAAAGTAACTTCAAAAGCATGATTGTGCAAGGTGACAAATATGGGTCTATTTTTGGTTTTCTACATATAGACAGGCAGTTAGACCAGCACCATTTATTGAAGATGCTTTCTTTTTTCCATTGTATATTTTTGGGATCTTTGTCAAAGATCAAGTGTGCATAAGTGTGTCATTTTATTTCTGGGTCTTCAACTCTATTCCATTGATCAAGGAGTCTGTCTCTGTACCAACACCATGCAGTTTTTACCACTATTGCTCTGTAGTAAAGTTTGATGGTCAGGGATGGTGATTTCCCCAGCCATTCTCTTATTTTTAAGAACTGTTTTTGCTATTCTGGTTTTTTGCCTTTCCAAATGAATTTGTAATTGCATTGTCCATGTCTTTGAAGAATTGTGTTGGGATTTTGATTAGGGTTGCATTGAATCTGAAGAATTGCTTTTGATAGGATGGCCTTTTTTTCTATATTAATTCTGCCATAAGCATGGGAGATCTCTCCAGTTTCAGAGATCTTCCATTTCTTTCTTGAGATACTTGAAGGTATACAGGTCTTTCACTTGTTGGTTAGAGTTACCCCAATATATTTTATATTATTTGTGACTATTGTAAAGGGAGTTGTTTCCCTAATTTTTTTTCTCAGTCTGTTAATTATTTGTATAAAGGAAGGTCACTGACTTACTTGAGTTAATTTTATATCCTGCCAATTTGCTGAAGTTTTTTTTTATCAGTTGGAGAAGTTCTCCCATAGAGTTTAGGGGGTCATTTATATATACTATCATTTCATCTGCAAATAGTGACACTTTTATTTTTTATTTTTTTGCCAATTTATATCCCCTTGATCTCATTTTGTTGTCTTGTTGTTTTATTTAACTTTGGTATATGGTATGTGTCTAGAACACCATCCATTTCATCTATATTTGCCATTTTTGTTGAGTATAGGCTTTTGTAGTAGGATCTGATAATTTTTTTAATTTCCTCCATTTCTGTTGTTATGTCGCCCTTTTCTTTTCTGATTTTGTTAATTTGGATACTGTCTGTGGTTCCTTTAGTTAGTTTGGCTAGGGGTTTATCTATCTTGTTGATTCTCTCAAAGACCCAGCTTTTGTTTTTGTTGATTCTTTGTATCTCTTTGTTTCTATTTGGTTGATTTCAGCCCTAAGTTTGACTATTTTCTGCCTTCTTACTCCTCTTGGGTGAGTTTGCATCTTTTTATTCTAGAGTTCTTCCATGTGCTGTTAAGTTGCTAGTGTAGGATCTCTCCAGTTTCTTTACCAGGGGACTTAGGGCTATGAGTTTTCCTCTTAGCACTGCTTTCATTGTGTCCTATAAATTTGGGTATGATATGTCATCATTTTCATTAAATTCCAGGAGTTCATTAATTTATTTCTTTATTTCTTCCCTGGCCAAGGTATCATTGAGAGTTGTTAAGTTTCTGTGTGCATGTGGGCTTTCGGTTGTTTTTGCTGTTATTGAAGAACAGCCTTAGGCCATGGTATTCTGATAGGATGCTTGAGATTATTTCAGTCTTCTTGTATTGGTTGAGGCATATTTTGTGCCAAATTATATGGTCAGTTTTGGAGAAGGTACCATGAGATGCTAAGAAAAAGATGTATTCATTTGTTTTAGAGTGAAATGATATGTGGATATCTGTTAAATCCATTTTGTTCATAACCTCTATTAGTTTCACTGTGTTTCTGTTTAGTTTCTGTTTCAATGACCTGTCCATTAGTGAGAGTGGAGTGTTGAAGTCTCCCACTATTATTGTATGGGGTTCAACGTGTGTTTTGAGCTTTAGTAAGGTTTCTTTTATGAATGAGGGTGCCTTTTCATATGGGCCATAAATGTTTAGAATTGAGACTTTTCTTGGTGGATTTTTCCTTTGATGAATATGAAATTTCTTTTCTCACCTTACATGATAACTTTTGCTTGAAAGTCTATTTTATTGGATATTAGGATGGCAACTCCAGCTTGTTTCTTGGGAGCATTTGCTTGGCAGTCTTTTACTCTTGAGGTATTAACTATCTTTGTTATTGAGATGTGTTTCTTGTATGCAGCAAAGTGGTGGATCCTGTTTGCATATCTAGTCTGTTAGCTTATGTCTTTTTATAGGTGAGTTGAGTCCATTAATATTCAGAAATATTAAAGACAGATGATTGGTTTTTTCCTAATCAAATTTATTTTAAAATATACAACTTAGTGTTGACATTTTTAAGTTATCAATATAATTTATAATAGTTAAATGTCCCTAAATATACATGATAGCTTCTAAAGCTAAAAGTAATATGCATTCAACCAGTTTTTAAAATCTATTTGGAGCATTAAACATGATAGAAGTAGAAAAAGATCACTTATAAAGTCCTCTATGAAAGGAAATTGTGACAAGTTCCTGATTAAACAGGAACAGTTCCACCTTCAATGGAGAATACACAGCATAACCGTGGCTTCATAGAATGAATTGGGTAGTGTTCCTTCTGTTTGTATTTTGTGAAATAGTTTGAAGAGTATTGGTATTAGGTCTTCTTTGAAGGTCTGATAGAATTCTCCACCCATCTTGTCCTGAGGCCTTTTTTTGTTTGTTTATTTGGGTTTTGTTTGTTTGTTTGCTTTTGCTTGGGAGACTATTAATGACTACTTCTATTTCTTTAGGGCTTATGGGACTGTTTAGATGGTTTATCTGATCCTTATTTTACTTTGGTACAAGTTATATGTCCAGAAAATTATCTGTTTCATCCAGATTTTCCAGTGTTGTTGAATATAAGCTTTTGTAATAGGATCTGATGATTTTTTGCATTTTGTCTGTTTTTGTTGTTATGTCTTCCTTTTCATTTCTGATTTTGTTAATTTGGATACTGTCTCTGAGTCCTCTAGTTAGTCTGGCTAAGGATTTGTATATCTTGTTGATTTTCTCAAAAAAAAAAAAAAAAAACAGTTCTTGTTTTGATGATGTTTTGTATAGTTCTTTTTGTTTCTAGTTGGTTGATTTCAGCTCTGAGTTTGATTATTTCCTGCCATCTACTCCTCTTGGGTATATTTAATTCTTTTTGTTCTAGAACTTTCAGGTGTGCTGTTAAGCTGCTAGTGTATGCTTTCTCTAGTTTCTTTTTGGAGGTACTCAGAGCTATGAGTTTTCCTCTTAGCAATGCTTTCATTGTGTCCTATAATTTTGGGTATGTTGTGCTGTCATTTTCATTAATTTCTAAATTTTTAATGTCTTTCTTTGTATATCTTAACATGGGGTTACTATGTTTAAATGGTAGTTACTTTTTCCCATAGTAGCTTTACAAATTGCATTCTCTTTTCATTTTCTCCTATTCTTATTTTCTGTGATTTGGATCATTCTATTTAGAATATATAAGAGATTATACTGTAAGTTCAATTTGAATATCTCTTATGATTAATGATATTAACATTTTTCATAGGCCATATTTCTTAAGTATCTTTATTTGAGAAATAGCTATTTTACTCACCCTTATAACATAAGTTTTTTTCTAAAATGGTCTTCAAATATTTTTAAAAGCAATACTATTATTTACTCAATTTTTAAATACTGACTATATAATTTCTTAGTAGATACATAATTTTCAAATAATTTCTTCCTATATTTAAACTGTTCTCAGTTTATGAAATGTTTCCACTGTAGTATAGAATTTCTTAGGTTGATAGTATTATGTATGCCCAATGGGTTTTATTGTCTAAGCTCCAGACATATTTAACATGTATATTCTGCCAATGCCATGGAATTCCATCACTTTTCCCTTCATGATTTTCATGTGCCTAGTTTTTACAATTTTAGATCTCTTATTTTCAATTTTATAGGAGGTTTTATGTATTTTGTAAAAATTTGTATTTTGTAAATAAAAGTATAATTTCATAATTTATATGGATGTTTGCATTCATATTTCCTTTTGTCAGTTTTATTTCTTTTTGTAAATTTTAATATTTTTTATTTATGCATGTGCATGTATATGTATATGTAAATTTCAAATGTATGTGGTAAGCATACAGGTTACAAAAGAGCATGGGCCAAGCAGTGGTAGTGCATGACTTTAATCCCAGCACTTGGGAGGCAGAGGCAGGCAGAATTCTGAGTTCGAGGCCAGCCTGGTCTACAGAGTGAGTTCCAGGACAGCCAGGCTATACAGAGAAATCTTATCTCAAAAAACAAAACAAAACAAAAACAAAACAAAAAAAAACAAAAGAAAAAACAAACAACAAAACAAACAAAAAAGAACATGGGATTTCTTGGAGCTGAAGTTACAGGTATTTGTGAACTACCTGATATCAGTTCTGGGAACGTAACACCAGTAATTTGGAAAAACAGTAAATAATTATAAATTCAGAACTTTATCTTTGGTAATCCATTATTAGTAATTTGATTTTCATTTTTATGTTTTGTTTCTAGGGCAAATTCAACTGAGTGTATTCATATTTTGATACTATATTGAAGAAAATCAGTTTCTTTATATTCACTGTGCCATATCACACTAATGTTTTTATTTAAATGCGTTTGTTTTTAATATCTTTTCTCTTTTTCTTTCATCTATAACTATAGTGGTCTCTTGAAGGAAAACAAAAACCAAAAAACATCATTTCAGTGTTATTTGTGGGTAAAACAAATACCATTTAGTTCAATTTGATAATAATGATAAAATAAAATAAAATAAAATAAAATAGGAAATAACGTGATTCTCAATGTTGGTTTCTACTTACCAGAAGTAATTGTTGTCTTAGAGGCTTAATGCTGTATAAGCTCACTGTTTCTGCTTGTTCTGAATTCTGGATGACTGGTTCAACTCAGCTGTTCTGTCTCAAACTCCTTTCCAAACTGATTAAGACTGACTTCTCTCTGCTTTCAACTGAATTGCTCTGCTTGGAAAAACTACCTCTGAATTTCATGAACTAAATTGAACTTAACTCCACTTCGTGTACTCTTTCAACTTAATTGTATTTACCGAAATGCCCTCAATCCTGCCCCACTATCACTACACTGCTCTTTTAAGTCACCTTTCTTTACTGTATGTTTGCTTTAGAGTTGTGTTTATTCTCTCTTTGACTTTTCTCCCTCAAATCTTCCTCTGATTTGTTACTTTGTCATCCCTACAGGAAGATTTTCCTTTCAAACATGGTTGTATCCTTCCATAAACTAACTTTATCTTCATTATTGGGAGTAAAGGTGTCTGCTAAGGACATGTCTATTCTAGCTAGAGGGATTAAAGGTGAGTCATTTCAGTCAGATCACACAGACTTAGAAGTTCTTTGAATGTGATTCCTTGCCAGAGCAGACATGTGACTTGATAAAAATTTTTATATATTTACTAGCTACACTGCATTCATGTATAAATAATAAAATATATTCCCTATATTTAAGTTATGTTTAAATTATATATTGTACCCCAACCTCTAAGTAATGTGAAAAAATATTTTTTACTTTGACTACCATATAAGTAGGACTTTTTAAAACCTTGAATATTATGCAATTCAGGGTGACTTTTTGAATTTTATTTAGTGGAGACTTCTTTGAAGTTTCTTATCTTCCAGTCTTCTGCTTCTAACTGCCAATTTCAGGAATCATAGACATCCACAAATCAGTATGCACAACATTTCCATCTATTTATTTATTTTTGTATAGGAACTAATTCTTAATCATAATTTTTTCTTAAAATTATTAGAGATTACTATAAATATAATATTTATGCCTGATCTTTTTCACTCTGAAACATTTTATCATTAAATCAAAACATGTGTTCTCTTTGCTTCTACTT
>JADRCC010554472.1:0-10962 GCA_019843855.1 Hylomyscus alleni | reverse complement strand
GCCTCTCTTTTTAGGCAGAATACCTTTGCAGATTCTTCCCCTCCTGCCACAAACACACATTCACATGCTCATCTCTGTGTAAGGAACCCTGGTTATGCCCTAGCCTTTCACTGCTGTCATCATAGATGCCAGTTACCTTAAAATTGTTCAGCAAGCTCCTCTTGCCTAGGTCATTGTCATGACCTTGCTGTATTTTTCTTTATTTTTGCTCTTAGACTTACAAAGCACGCACATTCAGTCTTGTGGGTATTTTCTTTCCTGCTTTAAATAGGCTCATTCTCACTGTACTCATTTTAAGTTCCAAAGGACCCTTGATCTATTGACCCTGCCCACTTATCATATGTTGCTGGATGCATTGGCCATGTTAGGCATTAGTAAATGTCTGAGAACTGTTCATAACGTGACTGTCTCACTTATTGCACATGGATTCCCACAAGCTGACCACAGCTTTCATTTTGTAGAAGAAAACAAACTATAACATTCTTGTTTCTGTGATGGCTCCTTGAGTAGCTGCTCCTTCTGGAAGGCTGTTTGTTCAAGCAAATCAAGTGACATTTTACAGGGAGGGACAGCCCCAGGCCAATTCCCTTCTCTTGGGGAACTCAAAATGGTGTGGTTTGTCTTTCCTCTTCAAATCTTGATCTCAGCAAAGCTAATCCCTTCCCTCCCCTAACCCCTAACCTCTTAATAGTTATATCATTTTAACATGGGGAATGAGAATTCTAACCTCCAGCATCAGGTATTTACAGAAGTAGAGCTTGAATATGGCCAGGCAAACACATTTGCCTTAGTGCGACTGACAGAAGTTTCTGGGGGTATGAGTATGAGCATTCATGGAAAGCTGCTGTACTTTACTGTCACGCTTGGTTTTTTTTTTTTTTTTTTAGCAGTTCTACATGTTGAAAGTCAGTTGACAATTTTTAAAAGGAAGCGTGCCCTTTTTCATTAGCTCCCTTTACCTCATGCTGAGTCATGGATGAGAGAGAACTTGTAGGCAGCTGAGCTGCAGGAAGAATAATCCTGTCACTTACACTTGCAGGTTGTTATGCTTTCCAGAAAACTCTTTCAGTGGGTTGCAGAAGTGATTAATATCCCCTTGAAACTGATGGAGAGGCTCTCTGATAACAGAGGAAATTGAAGGGGTGGGATTTCTTTAAAGAACAGGCTACTCTTTCCAGTTTTAGACTAAGAAAATCTATTTTGGATTGGAGCTAGCATGAGTGGGGTGGTGCCGGGTTGGGAGGCTGCTTGTGTGCCTGCCTGAATCTGATCATGACCTGAAAGGATTAAACGAGTTTCTGGTGGAATTGTGCCTTTCGTGGACTGGTTTGGCTAATTGCTCTGTTGCGTTTACACTATGGCTTCGGCATCTCATTCTCTTGTTTATTTTCACTCCGTGTTTGAGTTCTTACTTCACAGTCCCTTATCCTTTGAGCAGACATCCTTTCTAATATGAGAAGTGGGAAGATACTCACACTGCTGCCTTGGCTAAACTCAGTGGGTCCCAAAATCAAAGAAAAGACATGAATCTGGGAAGGGTTCTGTGTGAACTGGGACTGTCAGTCAGGGGTAGGAGTGAGCATAATTAGAATATATTTTATACAGGTATTGAAATGTCAAAGAACACACTGTATTATTTTTCAAAAGGTAGGCTATGTTTCTCCTGTTGTATAAATTATGCCCTCAGTGAGGAATTTTGTTCCTGTCCTGTTTCTGCAGCATACAACTTGGACATAAGTTGCTAATATAACTGAAATGCAGTGAAGTACACCTTCTTAGCATATTAAAATTTTTTCTTCATAATTTTGTTTTAAAAGTCACTTTTCCTCTGAGGACTAGCAAACAATTGCCTAGTCTTTTACTGGACACTATCAATTTACCTCCAACTTAAAAAGATAACTAAAAAAAAAAGATAATAAAAAGAATCTAACTCTTAAGTAACCCAGCACAGAGCCTTTTGCCTTGGGCTGTTTTGTTTGTTTTAAAGTTGGGCTATGTTGCCCATGCTAGCCAAGAACTCTGAGGCTTGGCCTGTCTGGTCTTCTACCTCAGATTCTGGGGTGCTATAGACATCTGTCTCCATGCCCATGATTTGCCTCTGATTTTATAAATGGTCTGATATTTAAGACAAGTTCCCGTGGGTTCGTAACACGAGTTCCCTTTGCTCTTGCTCCTCAGCAGGCCATTTCATTTGGGGCTATATCAGGCTGCTTTCCATCCTTACTCCCTGTCCCCCATTCTGAAGGTTGTTCCCAGCCACACCCTTGAGGACTGAGTGCATTCACTGTGAAGACATGAGGGAGGATTTTCTCTCATCTCTACCAGCACTGCCCTCTACCCCCCATAAAGAGAAGAGATGCCAATGCCCTTCACCAGAATGGATCTGCTTGGGGAATTCAGGCTGGGCTTCTTTTAGACCTAAAGTTAACCATCCATACCACTTTTACCTTGAGGCTTCATATCTAGGTTTTGAATTCTGCAGTAAAAAGTGTCAAAACCATTTACAGTTGAAAACTTGCTAATTCTCATCACATAGCCACATGGACAGATTGGGGAAAGAAAAAGAGAGAAAACCAATTGCCAAGATCATTGTATTAAATGTTTTCAGAATAGAACATCTAAACATCTAAACACATTGGTATATATGCATTTGAATATTTATATAGGTACTTATCCTGCTGGCAAGCACCATTTAGATGACACTACTGGACATTCTCCTTGTCCATATTATGGGAGTTGTAAGGCTCATCTGTGGCAGCATCTTCAATAAAGGATACAGTGTTTGGGAAATGGTCCATTTGTGGCACAAGGAAATGTGAAGGCATTTGATATTCTTTTATGTAGAACAAGGTGATTGCTACCAACAGGTATCTGCATACAGGTCTGTTTTAAGTTTTTATAGCCTCAATAGAACCATTTTTATACCAGTAGGCAGTGGAGCCCTCGTTGTCACGGTATTATTTATTATTGCCATGGAGATTAACTGTCTTAATTTAAATTGCCTACAGTGTTTTTAAGTTGGAGACATTTTGATTTGATATTTTTAAGAGAGAAAGGTTCTATACATATTATGGAAGAGCCTCTTTTCATAGCTAAATGCCAACAGCAAAATTTAAACCAAAAAGTATTCATGAAGGAATGGTAATGAGATAGGCTTGTGGTTAGTAGAGGAGAGGACTCCCTGCAGGGAACAGTGCAAGTGCAGTAAGTATGATATGCTGCTGTGGGGAGAGGTCTCCTTAGTCCATACGGACGACTGTGCTTTACCCACATTAGAAAACTTTAGGGACTACATAGAACACAGCTTACTGGTGAAGCAATGAATGTCGTAACTGTCTACATTTTGAAAATTGGAACAGTTGTGAAGGGTCCTGAAAGCAGCTCCCCTCCCTCTGTCACCTGTCCCTTGACTGCTAGCTTAGAGAACGAACCACAGAATGCTGGGCAGTGTATGTGACATTCCCAGTTTGTACCTCATCCTAGATATTTTCAGCAAAATAGAAGGAACTCTAAATATTATACAAAGATAGTTGAATCACTGGAAGAGTGGTGCACAGGAGGCCATCTAGATTAATTGTTTATTTCCATTACCTTACTCAGTCTGAAAACCAGAGGACCAGATGCTAAATTCTGCTAGATAATGCATCTTTAATTAAATATTTTATTTGCAATACAATTAATAATGTGGTCTGTTACTTTAACCTTATTAAGAAATTAACATAATTTTCATATAATAGGCTCATAAAAAGGCAATGTGCTTTGAAACAGCCTTTGCTAAAGCATTTATATGCATTGTGCCTGTTGAGTTCTGAACTTAGATTAATTGATTGTGGGCAAGAATTACCTGTTACAGTGGATTCATAACTGTAAATCAGAAAGAGATCTAGTATATATTTTCTTTAGAATGAACTAGGCTTCTCATTCCTCAGTGTGCTCACTTCTTCAGAGGCTCAGAGAGTAATTCCCGTACTCGCTTTATGCTTCTGCCCTCCTCTGACTCTTTTTAGAAACTCAGTGTACCACAAACAATGATAATCCCAAGTACACAGTACACTGGGCGCTGATGGCTCCTAATGAATGGGAGGTCATGCTTCTGGTTTTGTGCCTTTCTTGATGTTGTTTTAATTTCCACAATGTGTTAACATGATAATTAAATTTCTCTAGCTGTCCTGCGAAGAAAGAATTTTAAATTGTGCTACATGCTGAAAAAAAGTTTAGTGTTAAAAAATAATATCTGTTAAACTGAGATCATCTGTTGGTTCAGAACAATGTCTATAGCTATGACAATGGGGCTTTAATAAATTAACATTTACCAAGCTGTCCTTTTAAATACTGTTTGAAATGTCACCCCTACCTTCAGCTGAACAGAAATAATTTGCATCAGAAGTGTGTGTGCCCTTAACTCTTAATGAAGTAAGGAGCCCCTCTCTTCAGAGGGTAATTGCTGTCCCGGTGAAGTGTTTATTTCAGCACTGTCTTGTGCTTGCCCTTCCTTTCCCCTGTTATGTGCCCCTTAATTGTATCAGATTAGTTCTAGAGTAAAATTAAAGGCAGCCCTTACCACTCACAACTGGTCCTGCTGTAATTGCATAGTCTTAGTTCTGTACTGCAGAGGGATGGCTGACAGCAGAGAGTTGGATTCACAAACTCTAGCATATGAACCAACAATAACCATGTCTTTGGAAAACTTGTACCAAACTTGCCAAGCTTCATTTCCTCATAGAGACAAAAATGGGATCTCTGTAAAGAATTTTGATAAAATTTGGCATAGTGTGTATCTGTTATTAAAGTTTATCTCATTTGCATGTTCTCCGAATATACTCTCTGCTTTTCTCTGTGACTCTGACCACAGTGTGTGCTGAAAACAAGATTCCTTCCCACAGTTCCAGAGTAGGTTTGTGTACACGGGCAGGAAACCATCCCAACAGATGGAGCTTAGAAAGCCCATCTTACCTTCTGCATAGAGAACAATCCATTTGAAACTTTAGTATACTAGTGGATTTCTCTATGCCACTTAGCATTCTGAATTGTATGTTGGGGGTATTTAGAAGTATTCTGTATCGATTTTGTTGGCATATAGACTCTCAAGGCCAGGAATCTCTGTGCAAAATTTCTCCCAACTCTGAAAACTCCCCGTGCCTAAAGATAAGCTGTTGTCCTTGTTTGATAATGTTAAAAAGGGCTCATTGTATATTCATTCATATTCTTATTTGATATGTTTATGAATATAAGGTTTTTATTTTATTTAATTTTTATTTTAATTGAATTATGACATCACTTCCTCCTTACCTTGCTCTAACCTCCCCATTCCCTCATTCCCTCTAAAATGTAGTATTGAGTTTTGTTTGTGTGCGAGTGGTTTCATGGCTTACCTTTCTGCATTGGATAACTATGGGGATAATCCCTAAGAAAGACTAATTCTCCTTCTCTCAGGTGTCATGAGTTGCCTGTAGTTCTTTGTCTACAAATGAGGCCATGTGAGGTTTCCCCCATACACATTAGTATGACTATTAGTGTTGTGATTTCTTCAGTTTTCTTCAGGCCACCATATTGTTAAGGTATCATAGGTGTAGCTTGCTTGTCATATCTAGGAGACTGTAGCATATCTCCTGGTCCTCCAACTCTTAAAACCTCTTTGCCTTTTCTTCTAAAATGTTCCTTGAACTGTAGTCTAACAAAAACCTCACGACCTGTCATGTGAAACTTCATCCTAAGTAGTTTCCCATGGCAGTCCAAGTGACTCCCAGAACTATGTAGGGTATTATTTTTGCCCTTGGTTGCCTCTCAGAGGTTAAAACTAAGTCCGTTTTGTCGAAGACAATACACCCTTCAGCCACAGAACTTGGAAGACTCAGCCTGTTTCTAACATAAAAAGCTTCCTTAGGGTCTAGCTTTTATAGTACCAGAAGGTGCTGTGCAAACTGCCATGGAATGGCAGCAGCAGTGCCATCCAGTTGTGATGCCTGTGATGCACAATGGCCAGCTTGGCAACATATCCCTAAAAGGACAGCAATGGGGCTTACATCTTGGAGATCACCAACAGCAGTCTAATTAGACTTGGGGCTCAGTCAAAAAGGGGGAAATTGTGCCTGATATCAGACCAGTAAGGTCATCAGAGAGACTACCACCTCCACTTTAACATACCCACACACTCTCTAAGTGCATTATGAAGCTTAACTTTATACCCTACAAAGAAGTCTAGCTCTCATCCTGAATCAAATAAGCCGCACTTTGTAGCAGTTGGGGACCATTACAAAAACCTGTAACTAGTCAAAAAGGCTATGGCAATCATAGTGTGCCCAGCCCCAATTAATAACATAGCCCTTCTACTTCTGTTATTAACATGGTCTCTTCTTTCTACATTACAACTTGACTTCTGGGTGGCTGGTGAGATGGCTTAGTGGGTAGAGTGCTCCATGAACAAGCATGAAGACCTGAAGTTGGATCCATAGAGCCCTTGTAAATAGCTAGGTTTGCACATGGGTCACAGGTACATGGATCCTAGGAATTATCTGTAGTCTAGTTAAATGCTACATTTGAGATGTGTTGAGAGACTATAAGGTCTTTCAAAACAGTAAGTTTCAGAATGATATAGGAACACACACATAGAACCACACATACACACACACACACAGGAGCACATACATACACACACATTTGGGTGAGCATATTCACACATACACTTACAGACATAATATTTCCCCTTTCAAAATACACAAAAGAGACCACATTTCCTTGGAGTAGGAGGATACAAAATAAAATATATATATATAGCCATAATTTATGCAGTAGGTATATTACTTTGGTTGCCTTTCTTCCTTAGTTTAGCTCTAAATTCTACAAGAAAATGACAAATTCCTTGTTTAAAGGTAAATGAAAGCGAATCCCAACATATGTGTGACCATCTTTATCGGAAGTAAGTTGATAGCTACATTTATAGGAATTTGGCTTATGCACATGGATACTACATATACAAACAGCATAAAAGAAACCTTTTCCGTATAATTTTGTTGGTAATGTTTAGAGCAGTAGCTACATGTTTATAATCTAAAAATCAAAAGCTTGTATGTCTATAAAAATGTTGTGCTCTAAAATGAAGTTTTAGTATCATTTATAAAAGTTGTATTTTTTCTATAACTATTGAAACTTTCTCTGAGGCTTGACTTTTTTTAAAAAACATACATATATTAAAACTATTCAGTTTATTGTAAATAAATAAGTAAATAAGCTTCACAAAATATACTGTATAATGCTGAATTTTAAAATGTAGGCTCATTGAAAACTCATAACTTTAAAGTTGTGCAAAAATTGGTTTATATCACAGTTTGAAAGGGTGAAAATTTTTGCTCCTTTACAAAGCATTATCAGGCTTCATTTTCTTTTTGTTATTGTAGTTGATATTTTAGGGTTTTTTTCTCCTTGTACTGTGAGAAATCTCTCTTTTCTTGTACATTAAACAGTGCTGTTTTACATAAGCAAAGATCATTTCTTTGGATCTTTACTGCTGAAAGGCTCCCTTAATTGATGGTAGTAACTGGAATATCACATATCTAGCTAAGTATATTTCAAAAATAATCTGGTAAACATATGACTGTTAAATGATAGTATTTGTAGGTTGTGTTGCTCTTTATAAATTATATATGTTGTATATTACATGTGTGTGATTTTTTTTTTGTGTGTGTATAAACATTTGTGCTTCTGGATGTCATTTAATGCATCCAGAGTGTGAAACAAGAGCTGGCCACTGGTGGAGGAATTCAGTGGAATGTTAGGAGTATGGCAAGCTGGAGGACTCCCCTGCTCTCCAGCTTAAATTCAGGCTTATGATGCAAATGTAGACTTCTGTTACTAGATCCTTAGAACTGCATTCTGTTACGTTGATCCATGGTTCCTATGAACATCATATATGAAGTTCTGTATCACTGAAATCTCGCCAGCTTAGTGGTTTAATAAATACAAACTAATGGCATTTTCTGCCCTTAAGAGAAACTGTTTTTAATAAGTTGATGAAGTCTTAAACAAATGTAGTTTCATACCTATTATTGATCTTCTCGATATTTCTCCTTCCGGTCTAAGTGCTCAGATGGTGATTCCCTCAACCAGACAAGTCAGAGATGAGATTACCTCTTAATTTTCACCAGGAATAAATGTGTTCAGGTTACACAGACACCTATGTGTGGCTTTGAGTGAACTGTCTCGCTACATTGTTAAGGCATATGCATAGATACTGTGTTGCTTGAATTTCTCCCAGTAAAAGATACAAGTCACTTTCCCAGAGATCCATGGACTACTGATTGTATCAGTTAATTTACCAACCTGTATTTAGGCCTCCTATTCTGTCCTGGAATTATTCCTGATTCCTTTCTCCCCTTTTTTTTCTGATGCTCCAGCTTAATATTTTTCTTAACAAAGACTTTTAAACATATGTCCTCAACTTCTGTCAAATCTGCCACATTAGTGGATCTTATTTGCTCTGAAACTGTTCATAGAGGAAATATCACTACAAGATGTGAAAAATGTCAGAAGATTTTGGCTGGATGTTTCTCAGCAACCTTGTTAATGCCCCAGGTGCTCCTCCTTAGTGCCTCCCTTCCTTGCCTGGATTTTCTGATCTCTTTCTGGTGTACGTGACGTAGGATTCCAGAGGAAACTTCTACAATATAGCTCGTGCTATATACAACTTCAGTCACATTTGACTCCCTGATCATGGATCTTTTTAGGAGAGTGATTAATGGAAAAGCTGAAGCAACAAGAATGATAATGCCAGTAATACACAGTCAACAATAACTGCTCTTAGATGTTTCTCCCCAAATATAACTGTTTTGAGATTAGAAACTTGGAACTCAGTATTTGAGAGTTTAATATTGAAATGTTCAGCCTGTGTCTGGCTTAATGTCCACTGGGGGCTGACAGAAGAGTCTGTGGTACGTCAGACGTCAGGTTGGTGGTGATTTTATTAGAAGTGTGTTCCTAGCATTTTGATATGCTGTTGAACCTTTTCATTCTTTGTTTCTAGAAACAACCTTTTTATGAGAGTGAAGCATAATTCATAGCTTTGAAAATAAATATCTTTATGGACCTCATATGTTTGAAACACTGGAAATGATTTCCCTAGACTGAATATATCTGTTAATGCCAATTGATATCTTACTTAGAACAATGTAAATGACTTTTTCAAGAGTTGTAAAATTTGTGGATCCATTATCTAATGTTAAATGAAACATAAAATATAAAACATTATATAAATGGGGCTTATATATAAACCCCATTATGACGTGTGACATCCCTACCACACACATTCATAATGTACATCATACATAGAAACAGAAGACCAGAGAAAGTCTGGGAAACAAGATGAATAAAAGATGGTTATCACTAAAGATGGTATTGATCCGTTTGCTGGTGCTTTTAATACCAATACTGCCAACATTGTAGTGAAGTTTATTTTTTAAGAAAATATCAAATAGAATTGTTTTCTGTTCTTTAGATGGTCTTTATGGAGCAATCATATGTTTAGCTCTTTCATTGTTCTTTTTACTGACTTTTTCCCACTGGCATAGTAGACGAAGAAATTCACCTGTAAAGAGTATGTATCTACTATGCGCCTGTGATACCAGCATCACTGGGTGGCCCTTCTTTCTCTTGGCTTCTCCTTTTCATGCCTGCTGTGGTTCTTTTCCAGTCTGTGTAGCAAACATTGCCATAGTTGTTGCTGCTTATGGTGCTTTTGTATTTCTGTCAAGCTCCCCATAAAGTTCACCCAGAGATAGAAACAAATCAGAGAGTATCAAGCAAATTAGGACGAAATTCATGCCTGAGTATATTCATTCATTTTAACAATTGTTCATTCACTGCTCCAAGGTGCATTGATGTTTATTTTTATCTACACCTTATGCTAATGTGCTTTAAGGTAGAAAGAGGAACATTGGAACAAGGTCCTACTCATGAGTTTCACAGTTAAATTTTATCGCAGGATTTAAAAGTGAAATGTTCTCCCTGTAAGTTCTTGTACTTTTAAAAACTTATTCCCCATCTGGTACCACTGTTTGGGGAGGTATTTGAATCCCTGAGTTATGGGGCCTGCCTGGCCATGGTAGGTCACAGGGCTGGAATACCCTCTTTTGGTGTTGGCCTGAATGGTCTGCCAAATGTTCATCAGTTTTGGAATTCCACCACATTCTGCTGCCGTGGAAGCACACATAACATGCTTTCTCCAGCACAATGGATGGTATCTTCTGAAACTGTAAGCCAAGACTGTCTTTCCTCTTTAAGTAGGATCTGTAAGGGATTCTAGTCACCACAAATGCAACTGTAACTAATACAAATGCCTCCTTTGAACATGAAACTATATATAAGCATCCTGCTCAAGTACATTTATTTGAGAAACATGGAGGAATATGCTAATGTTTGAAATGAGTTGTTGTATAAAATTAAGAAGCATTTTTAATTAGCATTTTGAGAAGGAGCCAGGTTACAAAGGCAGGAGCATGCTTAAAGCCATTTGCCAGGTCAGCATAGAATGGAAGCCCGCCCTTTGCCTGTGAGTTGAGTGTGCTTGGCTGAGGGGGCCTGGCATGTATTTAGAGCCTAAGTGGCTTGACGGGCAAGCAGACCAACTTCTGGGAATCGGAGATGTTTCCATTGGGTTCCTGTGAGCTCCCTGAGCTCAGGAGTGACTCTTCCCCAGGTGGCAGGCTGCATCCTGACATTTAGAAGATGGCAGGGAATGGTAGCTGAGTCTGAAAGGGGAATTCTAAAGTCACTCAATGTATTTCCTTGCTTTGTGGTAGTTTGTGCTCTCCGAAGGCACTATGTGGCGATATGATTGGCTTTCCCTGTGAATAGCTATATTTTCACATGTTTCTAATTTTATAACAAGAAAATTATGGAAGAAAAACCAGAATGTCTAGATTTCTATTTCCCATTGTCACAGCCCCAAAATTTTGTTTTTTTGTCTTTTTT
>JADRCC010554465.1:0-10283 GCA_019843855.1 Hylomyscus alleni | reverse complement strand
ATAAGAAATATGTTTTGTATAACTAATTTTCTCAAGCAAACAACTTATAACTTAGTTTCTCTAGAGATGAATAGTTAGCTTGTTTCAATACTTACATTTTCTATTTAAACACTGCTAGGACGAACACAAATTTAAAAATAGCCTCAAGTCCCTACGTTTTCTGACAAGCCCCAGCCTGCTGAGCATCAGTTCTGCATTTGGACTAGCAAGCCTACTGTGAACCATTGCTATGTGGTTATGAAACAAATGTGAACTAAGATGTTGCTCTCACAGAAGAAGACAATAGGGTGATGGCTTGTGGAGCCCAGAGAGTACTAGAGAGGGTAAGATACAGAGAGGCACAGGCAAAGGGGAGAGATAACTAATGCTCTGGAGCACGGTAGGGTAATATGACTGACAACAGTGAGCTATGTACTTCAAAATAACTGAGAGAGTCCATTTCTTTTTTCAGTTGTAAGGCTTGAAACTAGGACCTTATTTATACAAGGCAAACATCCCAGCACTGAGCCATTTCCCCAGCATAAGAAGAGGACTTTGGATCTGTCTAATAAAAATCACAATGTTTGAGGTGACCAATGTGCCAATTATCCTTCTGAGCAAGGATGAGCATGTTGAAAAGAGCTCTGGTGGCTGGGGACAGGGCTCAGCTGGTAGTGTGCTTATCTTATAAACATGAAGACCTAAGTTTGTTCTCAGGCAAGAAAAAGAGTCAGGCATGATGGCATGCATGCATATAATCCCATTGTTGTGAAGGACAGGTGAAGCCTCAGGAACTCTGGTTAGCTGGTGGAGCTTACTTGGTGAACTCCAGACCGTCAAAAAAAGAGAGACAAAAGGTAAACAGTACATGAGGAACAAAACCTGAGGTTGTCACCTGGCCTTACTCTCTCGTTTGCTTCAGCACACACACATTCCCACACATACACACACAAAGTACCACATTGAGCTCAATAAATATGTACAATATATGTCAAATAAAATATATACATTAATATTTCTTTTACATATGTATCCCCCCCCAAAGAGGCAAATGGCATGAATGTCTGCATATACTCAAAAGCCACTGATGGTTTTTAAAAGATGGATTTATTATTTGGGCTATATGTCACTGAGCTATTACTGTTTTTTAAAGAACCCAACTCAAAATAGTTACTTAAAAATTTCAAATTACTCAAAGAGTGGAGTGTTAGAAAGTTTTATAATTCAGTTTTTATATAACCTCTTTGTCACTTACTGCTTTAAAGTATATGTAATTATAATGGGTAGTGTTAGTTGTCACCTTGACAGAGCTACAAGGAGATGAGCCTCTGGGGCATGCCCATGGGGAATTATCTCTCTCTCTTTTTTTTTTTTATCTTTTTTTATTGGCTATTTTCTTTATTTACATTTCAAATGCCATCCCCTTTCTCAGTTTCTCCCTGAAACCCTCTATCCCATCCTTCTTCCCCCTGCTTCTATGAGGGTGCTCCCCCACCCACTCCTGCCTCCCCACCCTGGTATTCCCCTACACTGGGGCATGGAGTCTTCCTAGGACCCAGGGCCACTCCTCCCATTAATATCTGACAAGGCTATCCTCTGCTACATATGCAGCTGGAACCATGGTTCTCTCCATGTGTACTCTTTGGTTGGTGGTTTAGTCCCTGAGAACTCTGAGGGGTCTGGCTGGTTGATATTGTTGTTCTTCCTATGAGGTTGCAAACCCTTCAGCTCCTTCCTCTAACTCTTCCATTGGGGACCCTGTGCTCAGTTCAGTGGTTGGCTGTGAGCATCCACCTCTGTATTTGTCAGGCTCTAGCTCAGAAGACAGCTATATCAGGTAGGGAATTATCTTGATTTCATTAATGATGTAGGAAGATCCATCTTAACTGTGGGTGAAATCATTCCCTGGGCAGAGGATCCCAGACTCAGAAGAGGCATTGTAGGTAGCTGCTTCCATAAACTTTGGCTGCAATGGACTAGAATGTGGGACTGCCAGCCAATTGGAGCCCTTCTTTCTCCTTTAAGTTGCTCCTGTCAGACTTGTTTATCACAGCAACTGGAAAATAAACAAAGACAGTAATGGTATTTTAAATCCATTTTAGTTTTCATTTCACCATGATTATTAGCAAGGCGGTATGATGATGTAGGAGTCTCGAGGGAGACAGACAGCCCATTGTCTCTCCCTGTCCTACTTCTCTTTCACCCATAAGAATGACCTCATACTACACAAGGATTCTGGCTGGGATACAACCGACTTGCTCTGAACTCTGTAGCATATTCTCTGGGTCTTCTTTCCCAAGAAAATGTGTACATTTTCAAACTGAGTGGTAGCCTGGTATGATTAAATGAAAGTGATAAACTACTCGGCCATGGTGCTGCTAAATCTAGCCCGATTGGGCCTTGATATTACCCTGTTGAGTGAGCAGAGCTTGCCCTGTGTCACCTCAGCCGCCCCACCAGTTCCGTGGTTCTCGGAACCTGGGCACGCGTGCTTCTTTCTCCCTTGCTTCCCTCAGCATGCCTACTTCTGATTTTTGTTTTGCCTTCCCAGTTCCTCATTGGTTCTCTTGGAGAGATGGAGGATGGAGCCACAGTGGCCCTGAGGATTCACTGGATACACAATTTAGTGTTGTGTCTTTGATCTTAAACCTCAACCTGGTTTTAATTCAACTTTGTAAAAAATCTTGATACATGTAATGGAGTTACTGTATTATTCTAAACTTCTCCGGATACACACACATGCATGCATTTATGCATACTCTCTCTCTCTCTCTTTCTCTCTCTCTCTTTCTCTCTCTCTCTCTCTCTCTCTCTCTTACACACACACACACACACACACACACACACACACACACACACACACACAATTTAATGTCTTATTTTGTCATTTAGACATCAGGAAACCAGATCCTGTCAGAAGAATTTGAAGTTGGGCTAAGAGACGAAAAGGCTGATAGAGGTGTGGCCCCAAATGGCTGGAAAGCACGCATATTTAGGAATTCTACAAAGAAAAGTCTTAAAAGTTCACGAGCACATCAGAATAGGCCGGATGAAGAAACCAGTGAACTTGTAAGTTCTTTCCCTCACCAGTAAAGCCTTTGCCTTAGAGTTTTGCTGTTGAAAGCCTTAGCCCTGAGAAATACATGACTCTTAGAGTGGGCCACATGCTACTTTAAAGAAAAAAATCTAATTTTTTAATGTATTTGACAGTGAAATAAATGAATGCTGGTTAAAAATAAATTTTCAGGGGGAAAACAGATAAAATATAATCTTTGTGCTGAGATGTTTAACCTTAAAATCAAATATTTATATTTACATATAGTCAATATGTTTATATTTTTATTAGATATTTTATTTATTTACATTTCAAATGTTATCCCCTTTCCTGGTTTCCTCTCTGAAAACCCCCTATTCCCTCCTCCTCCCCCTGCTCATCAACTCACCCCCTCCCGCTTCTTGGCCCTGGCATTCCCCTACACTGGGACATAGAGCCTTCACAGGACCAAGGTCCTCTCCTCTCATTGATGACCAACTAGGCCATCCTCTGCTACATATGCAGCTGGAGCCATGAGTCCCACCATGTGTACTCTTTGGTTGGTGGTTTAGTCCCTGGGAGCTCTGGGAGTACTGGTTAGTTCATATTGTTGTTCCTCCTATGGGGCTGCAAACCCCATAGCTACTTGGTTCCTTTCTCTAGTCCCTCCATTGGGGACCCTGTGCTCAGTCCAATGAAAGACTGAGCGCATCCACCTCTGTATTGGTCAGACACTGGTAGAGCCTCTCAGGAGACGACTAAAACAGGCTTCTGTCAGCAAACACTTGTTGGCATCCACAATAGTGTCTGGGTTTGGTGACTGTATATGGGATGGATCCCCAGGTGGGGTAGTCTCTGGATGGTCATTCCTTCAGTCTCTGCTCCAGACTTCGTCTCTGTAACTCCTTCCATGGGTATTTTGTTCTGAAATATCCACACTTTGGTCTTCCTTCTTGAATTCTATGTGGTTTGTGATTGGATCTTGGGTGTTCCGAGCTTCTAGGCTAATATCCACTTATCTGTGAGTGGATGCCACGGGTGTTTTTTTGCAATCGGGTTACCTCACTCAAGATGATATTTTCTAGTTCCATCCATTTGCCTATGAATTTCATGAATTCATTGTTTTTAATAGCTGAATGTTTATATTTTATAAAAAAAATTTATAAAGTATTATTTTTTAGTCTAGGGATAATAAAACTAGTCCAGAATGAGTCCTGGTATCAGCATATGATGATAAGAGAAAGGGGTTGTGGTTAATTTGGCAGCTCTGAGCAGAGTAAGGAGGATGAGCTCATGTCCTTTCGTTAATGATAACGAAGCTGCTCTGTATTGAGAAGATGAGATCGTCTTTTGTCTCTGTTGCCTTGTGATGCTGATAGGATCACTGTTAGAGAGGCAGGGACATCCCATTTGATGAAAAACTATAGGTTACCTCATATAGCTTAGCCATGACTGTCACACAGACCCAGATCTGTCCATGTCCAGAGCTGGTGTCTCACAAGTGTGGACCAGACCTGTGCAGCAGCTGCCTGCACCATGGAAATATCTACCTGTGTGTAAGGTTCACGTTCAATCCCGTGTCAACAGTAGGCACTGCCCTTTACTCTCTAGTCAAGGGCAGGATATTTTTATTGTATCTAGTTTGAAAACTTTTTGAAGGTAACAGTCATGCTTTCTCTGTGTCTGCAACACCAAATGGTTGTGTTAGCTGTTTGTCCTGATATTTTTATGTTCTAGGATGCAAACGTGCCACCGGTGTCTTTTCTGAAGGTCTTAAAACTGAATAAAACAGAGTGGCCCTACTTTGTGGTGGGAACAGTCTGTGCCATTGCCAACGGGGCCCTCCAGCCAGCTTTCTCCATCATCCTGTCAGAGATGATAGCTGTAAGTTTAAAAACATCCCACAGCAACCAAAACAGAAACAGTTCATCAGCTAAAGTTCAGCTCAGCCCCACCAATTCTGGGGTTAAGTAGCTTCAAATTAAACTAAGCCAAAGTACTTTTGTTTTAAAGTTAAACTCATGAGAGAAAATGAGTCACCTTTGAAGTACCCTGCTCCAATATTAGTGAATTGACAAAGTATAAGATGAATGGAGAAAGCTCTCTAATTGTCATCACTTTGGTGAACCCCATGCAGGAGGTGATTCTTACTGGTTTTCAGGGAGGGCTGGCATTTGGCTCACAGGGTGACACGACAGAGGGAAGGTGAGTTCATAGCTAGCCTACCTGTAAGTCCAGGTTTCCAGTCACAGTCTGTCCTCCACACTGAACAAGTGGGTAAGACCAGGAATGATACGTCCATCTGTCCCATGGTTTCTTCATCTACAAAATAAACCTGTTTCAAAGAGTACTTGAGGGTTGAGAATATGTAAGTGATTGTGTGGGAGCATTTCACAGTGTCTTCCAGTTGTACAGCCTCAAAACATCATTCTTTAGCAGCTCTTCCCAGAATACAGAAGTCTGCAACTAAAAAAGAAAATCCATACTATTCAATCAGTAAATCTATTGACCAATCTGTGTACAATGTTATTCAAAATGTCAGTCCTTATGTTATGTAAACTCCTTTATTACCCTCTATTATTACTGGAGAGACAAATTGCATAAAAATAAATTCTCCTCCAACAATCTAAAATGTATTAGTCTCATGATGTTGGTCATTGATATACATTAAGACCATAAACAAACAATGAAAAATTTAAAATGACTCTCTGAATCCTATTAAATTTCAACATAAGACAGTTCTATGCAGGCTTTCTTGCAGTTCAAGAGGTACATAACTTACAGGCACATTTTTTTAGAATCCAGGCATTAGAAAGACAGTTCACAAAATAAACTAAGTTGTGCCTATAAAAGCCGACTTCTTTTGTGGTTACACACACAAGGCAAAAAAAAAAAAATACAGATTTATAATGTACCAGGTGCTAATGAGTGTTTTACAAACAGGGTATGGTGATGCAGGAGAGAGGGCTGGTTCGGGAAAGCCCCCAGAAGAGAAGGTTGGGGCCTGGGACTGGGGACAGAGGAAGCGGAGCCATGTCACACAACCCATTGATGTGCTCAACCTAGTTATGACCTATAATCCCCAAAGACACAAATGCAGGAGAGTGAACAAGGAAATGTCTACTGGGATCATGAAAACATGCTGGCAACTGGGGTAGGGATGGAGGCTGTATGACAAGATGCATATATGTAACACCTCTGAACCATACACTTTATAAGGGTTAAAATGGTATGTTAGCTGTATTTTGCCATAATTTGGAAAAGCCACATATTCAAAATCTACTTTCATAGATGTGACCCTCAAGCCACTGCCTGGGGTAGGAGTGAGCACGGTGGATCCAGACAGCCATGTTTTAATGCTCTCTTCTAGATCTTCGGCCCTGGGGATGACACAGTGAAGCAGCAGAAGTGTAACATGTTCTCGCTGATCTTCTTGGGCCTAGGCGTCCTTTCCTTCTTTACTTTCTTCCTTCAGGTAAGCAGAGGTGATTGTTCTTCAAGTCTGTGAATAGAGAAACTAGTAAAGACCTAACCAGACTTCCAGATGCTCACTGAAATGAGCTGAGGATCTGGAAGGGGTAAGCCTCCTTCACTGGGAGACTGACCAGGAAAACTATGCGTGTATCTTCAGCAAATGGTCACTGCCATGGAAGGCTTGGGCTCATTGGCTGCAAACTGGAAAAAACAACCAAACAAAAAAACCAAACCAAACCAACAACAACAACAACAACAGGAAAATGGTAGAATGTTATTCTCTTTGTTGTTACTTTCCTCAATATCAAGTAACTTTGAACTTTCTCCTTCCTAACTGATGAACTATCAGAAAGAGCATACGTTTACATTTATATACTTTAGACCTGGCCAGAAAATAAGCTAGCCAAATCCAGGCAGATAGTGCATATCTATAATCCCAGCTCTCAGGAAGCTGAGGCAGAAAGATCACAAGTTATAGTTAAGCCAGGGCTACACAGTGAGATCTTGACTCAAACAAGAACAGGAATTTGGTGCCTATTTTTCTTTTCTACCTAATTAAGCTTTCACCAAGCTACGTTCAATCCAGTTCCATGACAAACTTCTCAATCCAGAGTGCCAACAGGATGTAATTAGTCACATAGCATACTGCTCCTATTTTACTGTAGAGCCAGAGGCAACAGTAAGATGAAATTCTCATCTGGAAGTCATTGCCATGCTAGTAGCACCTCAGGGGTCTGATGCAACTCCAAACCCAGACTCACCAGGAAGTAAAATTCTAGACATAAAGGAACAATGGAGCAGCGTGCAGCAGCCCTCCTGCAAAGGCAGGTGAGGACAGGCCTGTCCTGAATGAGGACCCTGTGAGGCAGCTGCACCCCACACACCCATCCCTGGCTTAGGCTAGAGTTCAGCAGTGCACATTCCCAGGTCTCTGCATGGTCTGTACCACGGCTCTTAGCGTTACTGGATCCCAACCGTCCTACATGCCCCAGAGGCAAGGCATCTCTGGATATCTTGGCTACTCTCCAGCTTGGACACAGATGTGAGGGAGAGGGAAGCTGTCTGGCACAGAGGCTTGGAGAGGAAGTGAAACCTAATTGTTGCCTAATCCCAGAGCAGGTAGGGCTGTGCCCGTGGGCTCATTTGGAGTTTGAGAGGAAAGACATCTTTCTCTCTACAGCACAGCAACCAGAATGTGACTCTGCAGAACTTTGTTTCTTGGATTTATTATATTGAAAGTGTTAGGGACACATAAAAAGCATTCTAGTTCAACACGGTGCCTTGGTTACTGAGTTTCTGCTCTGGAAAGTTATTGAAATGAGAGAGAAGCCAGACAGACTGGGGCTTTTGGTGTTACCGTTCCAAACCTCACAATGACTCAGCAGCACTTACAGTTCAAGTCAGCTCTTGTTGGTTGAACAGTTGGTCAACATACAGATAAAGTAAAGTCCATGTGAGTGGATGGAGTTGCGTCAGGACACTAATGAGAAGCAAAGGGATGCTGAGCCCTTCTGTCTTCCCTAGGGCTTCACATTTGGGAAAGCTGGAGAGATCCTCACCACAAGGCTCCGGTCCATGGCCTTTAAAGCCATGCTAAGGCAGGTGAGTGCATTGCAGGTGATGCCTGGTGTTTAGATTTAGAGCTCTGCATGCTGTTGTTGGCAAGCCAACACTCCTATTTCCCCTCCAAGACCTCCAGGCAAGGAATGACTAGGGTCCTACAAGTTACTGTAGTCCTGAAATACAGAGTGACTTCTCAAGATTTTCCTAGGAGCAGACATCTCAAGAGCTCTTTGGCTTATTCTGCACCTATCTGTCTCCATATGTACACTCATTTCCAGTATTTGTATCTGATCCTTGGATTCTGTGACGCTGGCCAGTCTTTGGTGACTGTAGGGTGCCTTTGAAAAATGATTGATAGCATTCATGTTCATCTGCCATAGTCAACCTTCCAACTAGGTTTTCCAAAATTCTAGAAATTGAATTATGTTTTCCCTTGTGCCTATTTTCACATTAATTCACATATTCATTTACTGAAACTTTACTTATTATATAAGTTCACATTCTGAGGTAGGTTGTATGGGAAATGTGAAAACATGTGTCCCACCTTTAAAGGAGCATCCTAAAGAGAGCCAGTTGACTTGAATTGGCCATATCCCTGTTCATACTGGGCACACAGCAGGCATCACAGTTTTAGCATGTCTGAATCTATGAATTCTTTGGGAGATCTTCCAAACTCTTGCTATGTGGGAGAAATAACTATATATGAGAGTAAAAGATACTGCCAATAAGTATTTATAATTAGTATCAAACCTAAGATACACTTTCAAAATCCTTGCATAGACAAAATAAAAGCATAGCAAGAATTTGACATTTAATTTCCCTGTTTACAGTTTATAAAAAAGACTTGTCTCTTAATGAGAATGGCATCCTCGGGAACAGAGGTGGCCATAGTACAAGTTGTGACGAGTAGAAGCTGTGACAATTTGGTAGCTAGAGCACCCACAGGAGCCCAGCCTTGGATGGACTTGGTAGATGAACCTGTTCCTTCCCTCTGACTAGGACCCCTTCCTCTTATGGGGAAGAGTCAACACACGTGGCTTAGTGTGTCTGCAGTGGGGTGCTCAGGGTTGTACCTGGACCACCACTATGTATAGAAGGTCGCCCCTGAATGCCAATACCCACACTTAGTTTGGGTATCTCTCTTCACTGAAGCACTTTGAGAGTGCTTTATTATTGTGGGTTTTAATTGTGAGTTAATTTAAAGGTGTGTTTTATTCCACAGGACATGAGCTGGTTTGATGATCATAAAAACAGCACTGGTGCACTTTCCACAAGGCTCGCCACAGATGCTGCACAAGTCCAAGGAGTAAGAAGGCTGCGCTCTGCTAGTCTCTTCCTTACGAAAGCAAACACAGCATTGCTCCATCTCCCAGGATGCTTTCAGTGGGGGTTGGGAGTGGGGCAGATAGCTCGGTGGTAGAGAGCTTGCCTGGGGTGCACAAGACCCTAGAAACAGTTTTACAAAGATCCTTTTAATTGGAAGTACGAGAACATCCAGCTGAAACTGACTTGAACAGTAAGGGAAAGTTTAAACTTCAGGTAGACTGACCTGCTGGCTCAGTACAGGCACCAGAGACCCAGGTTCCTTCTGTATGGTGAATTACCTCCTCAGTGTTAGCTTCATGGAGCTCATTTCCTCATTGGCAACCAATAGCAATTAGAACTGGAAGCTTCTTCATTTCTTATCTCTGAAAGGGACACAAATCTACCTCACTCATCAAATGAAAGCCCTGTTACAACTCTTGTTGTAACAGCTCATAAATCACACACCCAAGCCTCAGCCAATAGCTATCTCAAGAGAAGGCTATTCTCTGGCCAGCTTAGGTCCCCACCCTGTGAGGTGTGCTGATTTCACAAGAGAAGAGAAGGGGAGGGCCACACGAGAGAGTCGACAGCAACGTCTATGACAATGCTCCTCATTTTTTGAACTGTACAACAACTAATTCAACTGTAGCGTTTTGTGGTTGACAGTCTTGTAGGAGGTGAAGACTTGGTAACTTGGTTTCAAGGAGAGTGTAAATTTCTGTCTGAACAATTGAACCAAGTGGCTATTTAAATTACTGGGTTGTGGTTAGATTCCCCTTTTGAAAGGTTCATGTCCCGACAGCTTCTCTGTACAGTAGGTGATTCCATGGGCTGGAGTGATGAGAACAGACCCTTGTGGGTCAAGCCTTGTGGGTTAGGAACAAGCTGCGGGGTTAAGCGGGTGAAACTCTTCACATTCTGAGTAGGA